>JAODVQ020010537.1:0-21629 GCA_025400075.2 Phenganax stokvisi
AAACACGCGTCTGGCGAGAAATTCCACCAGACACGCGGCTTCAACCGATTATAGGGAAGTCCTTATGGAGGTAGCGTTCCAGTGTTTTAGTTCAATGGGTGTGACCCATATATGGGCACTTGTACTACTATTGATTAACATTTTCTTCAAATGAATAAATAGATCGTGCTCTTTGTTTTCCGACAAAGGCTGTTCTAAACTTAGCTCCATTGTATTTGAAAGGTATTCTAAAATCCCTTCTTGGTTTTAGGAGATGTACTGTATATCAGTGCTGCTATTTCTGTAGAAGTAGTTTGCCTACGTTAAACTACTCCTAAACAAGGACTAGTTCAAGTCGGGAGCAGCATAGTAATTTGGAATTGGGGGAAAGGGAGGGTAGGGCGGGAAGGAACAAAAGCCAAAAGAGTTGTTTTTATGTTTACTTGGTGGAGCAATATAGTTTTCTCACCTAAGCTCATTTTTCAATAAATATTTTAGTAATTCGAGGTTGGTTACCCGTCGGATAAAGGGACCAAAACGAATTTTCAAGCCCTGTGCGATCAAAACGGAGAGAAAACGTCTCTACTATACATGCAGCGAAAACATCTCGAACAAAGGGAAATCTCGTAGTATGGCGTCAAATACTAATTTATAATTTATAATTTATTATTAAAAGGAACTTTCTTGTAACCAAAGGTTAAATTACAAAAGTTCTAACATTAAACAATATAACTAAAATTACTCTAATAACTATAATTACATAAAAGTTAAGATGTACATAATTAGCTAAGTTATAAACCTTTCGTTTTCCCTAAGAATCATTTGTGGTAAAAAGGAATGTTTGAAACGGTCCGTTTTGCATACGTAATTGTTAAACTTGCGTGGTACTCTTAAGTCATAGTTCGAAATACTTTAGATGAAAGATCTTCTTGTAACGGATATACATACTAGCACGGGGAAGAACATTCAAGAAAAAATTCGTGCGACAGAGCAACAGAAATCGACGAAATCGGACAAAATATGGCGACCAAAACAAGACGCTGTAAATGAACTCAAAGTTAACACCAGAGGGGCGCCTAGATGAATATGAAATGTCTTCAGTCAGCGACAGGCAAAAAAGAAATGCGAAGCCTACTCCGAAGTCCATCAAACATACAATCCAGTTAGAACAAAGGTAAAGCATGGGCAAAACCATAGGGCTGTCACAACACTACCAAACGCTTCTAACTTGATTGAGTTATTCTACCCTTAAAAGATATTTTTAACAATTGACTACAGTTACACGTGTGATAAAGGAGCCCATTCAAATTTTTGAGCGCTGCGCTCACAAAACACTTCGAGTACACTAACTGATGTAACCACACGAAGTTACTCGCTAACATCGAACTGTTAAGCTGCAAGGAGTTAAAACACACATAAGATGTTTACTCACATTGGCACACCCACTGACCAATCAATGTCTTCGTACAGATATACAGCAATTGAGTTACTGTCCTTGCCATATGCCAAAAGCAGTTGGAAGGTGTTTCTCTTTAAAAAAAGTCCAAAGTTAGGCATCAAGGGACACGTGTGTATAGATGTGTTTGAATGAATGTAGTAGAGAGCTAAAACCACTGACATATATACATCTTGACTACTTGCTCCTATGCTTTTTGACTTGAGGCTTGCGTGGTCAATTGAAAGTCACGAACTGGTCACGAAGGCGGACGAATATATGAGAGTATATGCTAACCAGTGAAATGTAAATATATCTGGAACGCTAAGTCAGGGGGGGATTGAAGTCAACTTTGTGCTCATTTTGTAGGAAGACCCAGTCTTTTTTTAAAAATTTTGTAAGAAAATAGCATTTTTATATCCAGAAAGTTGGGAACCTAAATCTACCATTAGTTTTGTAAAATGCATGTAAACTTAAAGAGTGACAATTAAATTTATATTATATATGAAATAAAATTTGACAAAAATTATACTTATTTTAAAAGTTTCACAAAAATTGAGCAATGAGCCAAAGTGTTTTTATGGTTTAAACACATATAGCCAAGATAAAAATATTTGGTCGTTTCCGGGGAGAGATGAAAAAATGATAGGGATTCGGCTTGCTTCATCTAATTATAGGTGCCTTCTTGTGGAGTTAGCGTTCCAGATTATATACAGTTTAATTATGCTAACAAGGCACATCGCTGACTCTTCAAATAAACAATAGCGCAGGCTCTAATGGAAAAGAGTGCAGAGTTTGTCTAAATTTTTACAAGAAAAATCCATGTAAATCGGTTAATCTTACTTTCAGTTACTTTCTTTCAATGCTGATCGTTCATATGGATGTTTCCCGATAAAAAATTACCGGCGTAGCTTTATTAAAACAACAATAAATGTCGATTTTGGAAACTTACGAATGAAGCAGGCTTTGTTATCCTGTTTCAGTACTCGAGGCTGACTGCTTCAACAACTTACAGCAATGTGAAATTGCATTTGTACAGCTTCCACGTGCACAAACCAAACCAAACCAAATCAAGAAATCCACATTTTAATATGTTGCTGTAAAATTTTTGAAAGCGTTACAATAACACATGGTATAGAAAGCGTATGCTACCTTTCTTTATGAATTCAATAAAATTAAGCGAAAGCCTATCGCTTAATTTTTTTTGCACGTGGGTGAAGCCAAAAACACGTACATTTGAACAAACTACACTCTCCAGCATATTAATCTAACAAAAATTCTTTTCAACAAAAAGTCAAAAACATTTTTTTGTTTTGAAATCTTTGCACCGAAAAAAGGAGTCAGCCATACTGGTCAGCAGTCGACTTCATAAGCGCATATACTCTCATAATTTCAGCCATCTTATGACGCGTTTTTGACTCCAAGCAAGGGAAACGATCGTCTCTCACTTTCAGTCTTGTCTAATATGCCTACGCGTTATGTTTACCAATAATATACATGAATGAAAATTCCAGCAATCCCAGCCGGGAATCGAACCCGAGTCTCCAAATTGGTGCATCGGTGCTCTGACCACTGAGCAACTGAGACACGCGGCTGACATAGCCAGAACTCCCACATATGTGCAACGCCACCACACTCAGTCTCTCACAAGGCAGAAATCTCATCTGCCAAACGTAGACCGGAGCCTCTCGAGTGACTTCCCACAAGCAGCGAGTATAACACAACTCTGGTATGCACGGGGCAGCGATAATATTTCAGGATTTATTAGAATATCGATAATACACATACATAAAAATTTTAGCAATACCTGGTGGGAATCGAACTCGAGTTTCCGTATTGGCGCATAGGGGTTCTGACCATTGACCTAACCACCGACACACAAGGCTGACATGACCAGACCTCCCACATATAACGCCGCCACAGTCAAGTCTCTCACAAGGCACACATCTCAGCTACCAAACGTATAGCACATATGTGGGAGGTCTGGCCATGTCAGCCGTGCGTGTCGGTGGTTAGGTCAGTGGTCAGAATCCCCGATGCAACGACTCGGAGATTTGGGTTCGATTCCCGCCTGGGATTGCTAGAATTTTCATGTATGTGTTACTGATATTCTAGTAAATCCTCTCTTAATTTGAAGTATTAAATTTATGTTGTATATTAGGTATGAGGAATCAAAACGGGGAATAAAAAATAACACAAATCAGTTTTCCTCATATTCGGGAATACATGCATTTCCTAGCTGCGGGAAGATTTAGCTTGGCAAACAGACTTGCTCATGTACACAGTATAAGCAATTCAAAAGCAAACCTACGCCTTCGTAAGTGCCATGATTATTAGGACGAAGATTCTGCCAAGTTACGACCGTTACCCAATTTGCGCCGAAGTCTGAAATTCCAAGAATTTTGTTGCCGTAGTCATTCGCTCTTTGAAATACACTTTGATACTGGTTATGATTTTCGTAATTTTTGACGAAAACTTTTGAATCCCCATTTTCGAAGGAGGTCAAGTCGACAAATGACCAGTAAGGTGCAAGACACGGATCATCAGCTTGACCATTGTATGTGCCAAACTTTCGAGGATTTGTTTGATATTCATTGTCGTTAAAGCGAACAATACCGTTCGGACAAATCTACAAAATAGAACTAGAGATCAATGTGTTTTCCCCGAGCAATCAAGCGAAGCACAAAGCGGGTTTGCGACTAGTGAGGGTACTAATTCCAACTGGACATTTACATCCCAACAAGAATATGGAAAAGCTTTCCTTGCAGGGGCTCCATACTTCGACGGTACAGTAAGCTATGAGCACGCCTGACACAAATATTTTAACCACTTTTGTGAAAAGTGTAATCAGTTTACTTAGGTTCAAGCACGTGAGTATGATGCGTATAAAACTGCAAGTGGTCCGAAAAGATATATTTACTTTTGCCAGCAGTGCACTTCCTACCTCGAAGGGGAGCACTTGTATCTATGAAAAATCTCTTTAGTTCAATTGTTCCTGGAACAAGGCATTGCCATTCCATGAAATATGGGCACTTTTAAACCAGAAAAAGGGCACATTTTCTCCTAATACAAAAAGTAGGAGGCATTTACCCTCAATGCCCCCCTGGTTCCGCGGCCCCTGCTGAGGTTTTAACGTTAAAAGTAGATACCAAAGCTTTGACAAACGTCAAAGCTTGCAAAAAATAAATAGCATATTATTGACGAAAGTAAATAAAAGCAAGAGGAAACAGCAAGGAAATTTGCATTTTCCCGAAGTGTCAAACAAAAACTTTATAGATCACACAAGTCTGTGAACGATATTGTTTGAGCAAAATGCGCTTATTTTAAGCAGCTGTGTTTTTCTCGTTAATTGTTCTTTGAACGCTGTTAACAACTTTGTTTATGCTTTGTTAGATAGTTAATAGTTTAGTTAATAATAAATAGGTTAGGACAGATGGAAGAAAGGGAGACTAGGGACAAACTCAGGAGAACACATGGAGAGGGAAACGTAGGTTACTTTATAGTTTTACACGAGCGAAAGAACACTTTGGGAATAAGGATTACTAAACTTTTCACTGAATTGTGAGTAGAAACTTGCTATTCAGTATGCTAATCCTAAATTTACGATTTGCATTATTATAATTGTTTTTTTTTATAGTCGACAGTTCAGCACAAATATCGAAATATATGTGCATAGTGCAAGACCTTGAGCAAGACCTCTTGTTAAAAAGAGTTTCTTGTTTTGGACGTGAGTTTGTTCACTAAAAAGTAGTGTCCCAGATCGCAAATGCGAAGCAAGCGCTGTTAGCTATAAATCTTTTCCAGCAAACAATTTTGCGAAATATAACAGAAAACATCCTCGGAAAATTAACATCTTGTGAACTCAAGATATGAGTTGTTGGAGAACAAGACACAGTATTCAAGGTGAAATTTTGACTCTATTTCAACGTCATTGTCTAACTTAACTATTTAATTTTGAAAGCATATTCTACGATCTTTCTACAGCTTTGACAGAAAGACTCAATGACGTAATCAGTCAGTTAACAAGAAATACGAGAACATGAGATATTTACAGACAATAGCCAATACTCAACGTAAGAGCAAGAGGACTTAGAGGAGTCAGAATCATTCACGTTGTCAAAAGATTGTTCATGTTAAGTAGGTAGTTGGCGTCATCACAGTCAATTAGGTGTTTCAAAACTGCGCTTGTTAGTGAATCCAATTGTTCCAAAAGCCTCGCTACTAAGTTCTACTTAGTTTTTCTAGTATACGACATTTTGCAGCCTGGACAAGTAAATTCATGAATTAGACTGTTCGGCGACAAATCAGGAATTTTATCCTTTTAAGAAGGAAATAGGATATCGTTTTGGTTTGGTATGTAACGATAAATTTAACCTGTTTTGATAAGTTACACGGGAGTACTTTAATGAGCTTTTTTACTAAAGATTCAGCTTGTTTACCTGAGAAAGGAATTGTTAACCACATATTTTGCCTAACCTCCTCCGAAATTTCTGTACTTGGGGATGTCGCATTTCCAATAAACTGAGTCTTTACATTATCATCGACTGCATGTGTTTGTTTTATTTTCCGAATTGTAGACTAACGAATATCGGCTTTGATGCCATTCCAGGATGTTTTATACTTGAGTCAAGATTCGAAAATGTTGAGAAAATAGGGCGATTAGAACACTTGGCTATTTGCTCAATATCAGGGTTTATCAGCACGTCTAGGAACACATTTACTGTTCAACTTTTCAGCTTGAATGCCCTACAAATGTATTTGTAAGAGGGCCAAAAGAGGATGTTTTCAGCAATAGTTTGTTCTGTACTTTAAAAGTCGCTTCATTAACCTCCTATTTAACGATAAAAATGCCATTTTAACTATAGATTTCGCAATTTCCACCATGCGGGAGGAATGGCATAAAATGCGGAGTATCTTGAAAAACGATGTTTTGCAACAAACGCTTTGTTCTTTCGATGTAAAATAGTAGCATATTAAACCGACAATCATGTTTAATGCCTAACTATATAGACTATATTTGCTGGAGCGAATTTAATTACATATATAATTTTTTAAACTTTTTAGCCGAATTTTAGCCCTATTCCAAATGAGACATCTGAAAACAAAACCAAACAAATAATTTTTGCCGGGAAAATTTTATTTCATAGAGACCAAATTGATTAACCCAACCCACAATGTTAACTATAGAAAATCAGTGTATTTTCGTACGGTGCCAGCTAAAATATGTTTCATGCTTGCAATCTTTTTGTTATACATTATAAAAAGTTTAAAAAAAAACAACTAAAGATGCACCAGTACGATGCTTAGTTTTCTCAACATAGCATTTGTGAGTTTCTATTACTACTACGTTGTTGTGGCCTTGCTTTGTAAGTTTGTATAATTGTATACGATTCCAAAAAAACCTTTCCCGATCACCTCTTTGTCTTTTAGTTCATTTAAATCAAAGGCTTGTAACTACGGTTCAGATTTGTACCAACTCAGCGTTTTGGTTACTCCACATGATGAAATACCATTTCACCAAAATGCTCACTGCGCGCTCAGTATTTGAGTTTTTATCCCTCAAATTTTGTATACATGAAGAAAAAACATTGCTGAAGAAAGACAGAAAATTTGTGCAAACGTTGGAACAGATGCCCATAGCTTGAAAAGTATGTTATTCGACAAAAAACGCGAACACGGATGCTCAGTTCAATTCCGTGGCAAAGTTTGCAAGGAATTGGATAAAACGTGCGCGGAGCATTTCTATTTTTGTGGAGACGATCTGAGAATATTTTGTTGTCTGTGAAAGACGAAAAGAGATTTGGCGGGTTATTTTTCCGACGGTCTCATTTCGTCCGCCTCCTATCATCATTTCGGACTGCAAGCTAATCATAATATAGCATATCCATAAGGTGTTTTTGGCCACTGTTTTTCGGTCAATTCAGTATCATCAGTTCATTATCAATGAAACTGTGATACACCTGGACGAAACCAGACAAGTACAGTGAAGCTACTAAAATGCCACCTAAACGCAAATGCAAAGGTATCAAAGCTTTAGGTCTATCTAAATTAGCCAAACGAAAATGCGGTAGAAATATTGTGAGCGTCGAAAGTATCACACTAATGATGACTCGTCAATCACAATTATACATTTCGCCGCAAAAAATCTAATAGTTTTTACATTTTCTGTTATTTTTCAGTTGGGTTTTGATATTTTTGAGAAAATCTTGCCGCAATCGAAAGTTGTCTAGTGCTTCAATATAAAATCAACAAATTGTTAAAAGTGACAGGATCATAGTTTTTATCATATAATGTACCTTAAAAAAACAAATATCGCAAATTTCTAGGTTTATGGCCTGGAATGGTATCAAAGCCAATATTTGTTTTTCTATGATTCGGAGATTATAAGAAGCATATGGGAAGTGCAGCATCACGAAACACGGAAAATGGAGGCAAAAAAAAAAATCTGCAAAAAATCTGCATGGTGAGCAATTACTTCCTTAGGTAAACAAGCTAAAAGTGATAAGATTCCTGATTTGTCGCGGAAAAATTTGATTCATAAATCTGCTTGTCCAGGCTACAGTATGTCGTATACTGGAAAACTGAGCAATGAGGAACGAGGCTTCTGGAACAATTGAATCTAAAAAGCGCAGTTTCAAAACAACTAATTGACTGTAAAGACGCGAACTACCTACTTAACCAACATCAACAATCTTTTTGACAACCTGAATGATTCGGACTCCTCTTAAGCTAAACTCATACTCAACAATACTGTAATACTTCGGTCTCTCAACCATACCAGTTCTTATCTGATACTACTCCTCGAGGCACTACGAGTATCTATGTAATTGTCGAGGGTTGAGGGTCGAGCGAAAAACGTCTCGAGTCGAGGGTTAAGAAAAAGTGGAGGGCTTTTTATCAATAGGTGCGTAAATTCAAAATTGCGTAGAATCGTCAACGAGATGGCTTGATGATTATCAGACACACAATGAAGGTTTTGAAACAACCTTTGGAGAGAAGCAAGGTAAAACGCAAGCTTTTTCTGTGAATTTAAAGTTACATATACGAAGAGGTCAGCATTAATACTTGTATTTGTACATTGCCAATGCGACATGCTCGAAATTTCATCGTTAGAGGCTGCAGAGCCAGAGGCAGACATGCTAGATAAAACTTCTGAGTACAACCTTTTTGACATTTTCAAGTAAAATTTGTTAATTCGTAGTCTGCTGTATGAAATAGTCTGAGAAAAAATGAAGCCCTTGTGTTGAAGCAAATGCGTCTATTGCTTTTAGCAATTTGGTTGAGGTCAGTTTTTGAAAAGCGCGTTAAGACTATTTATTGCAAGTTGAGCTGTAAATTGAACTAATTCATTAAGTAAAAGAAAACACCAGGAAAAGGTAAGGAAGACTTTAGGAAATTGCTATGTAGTTCTCTTGCAAATTTCCCAGCAGTACAGCTTGGCAATGGCATGTAGTCCTCTTGCTAATAGGGAACTTACGAAAAAGCGGGTTTGGGCGACGACACCGTGACAAGAGTAACAATGCGCAAGCGTTACTTTTTTCTGGCTGCTTCGCGTGACCTCGCCGTCGCCAGAAGAGCTCTTTTGATCGCGGCCTCAAAATTCAAAATGGCGGGAAAAGGAGTTAATTCGAAAAGGTACAATTTGACAGTGTTTTTTTCTATTCTTTTTATATATATTTTAACAAACTTAGATATAATTACATATTTTCTAACTATTTAACGAATGTTTATTCAAAGTGAATTTAAATGTGAAGTTGGAGAAAAAAACAAAGGTGTTGTGGCCGAAATTCGCGACGTCGGCGAATCCAGGTGGATTCATAACATGAATTTGACGCAGGAAAACGCTGTGTTGTCATGGTGTCGTCGTCGCACAAAAAGTGCGTAATCGCAAGCTGACTAATATCACAGCAGCACAGCTTAGCGACGGGGTGCGGTTCTCTAGCTAATTTTATAGCAGCACATAGCGACGTAATGTGGTCTACGTGCTAATTAATGTTCGTGTTATAGCAGCGCAGCTTAGCAACTGGGCCTGGTACCATTGCTAATTCACGACAGCGCAGCTTAGCAGCGGAGTGTTGTCTTTTGTCACTAAGGGTTACCAGCTTTTAGTCTTGAGGGCTCAGCCTAGCAATAAATGGCACTCATGTGGATGTGGGGTGTATAAAACTTTGCGAAGACGGGGTGTTGGGTTACTTGGTAACGTCCGAGTGTAACGTCACTTTGATGGTCAGGTCGTGTTTGTAGATTTGCATGGGTTGGGACCTGAATCCAGGTAACCAGGGAGTCCATCAACGTTCCCGGAAACGTCTGCATCTAACCCTCCATACGGGTAAGCATATTGACGATGGATGCTAAATGAGGTTACGTATTAACCAAGGTTAACAGCCCAGAAACTGTGTGCAGCCTGGGAGAGGTCGTAGCAGGATATAGAGAGAAGTCGGGTTGGCTTGAACCTATGGCATAGCCAAGCAGTGATTTCTACCACTGAGTTAGCATTCTTGAAAAAGCATTTTTGTGTCTTTTTTTCCGCCCTGCTTTTTTTGTTTTGGCTTGATGCTCTCCGGTCGGTTTAAAGTCGAAGTATACTGATTTCCACAGGTATATGGAAATTTATTGGTCCCTTTAGTATGGCTTTATTATAGGTAAAATACTTATTTTGAAAGAACTGAAGGGATTTACATTACTGAGCAACAGCACCAACAACCAATTTGACTAAAATTTGACGAGTTTGCAGGTGTTCTGCTAATATAGGACACCCATTGTCTGAAAAGTGCGTGCGTCCGGGTTCGAGAGCTCCTGCAAGCTTGCTATTCAAATACTAAGTACAACAAAAGAGACAAAAGTGCATACGCAAGAAGGTATAAACAATGCCCCCGCTAATTTCAAATTGTAAGAAATTTCTTTAACTCTTACATAGTAATTTCTTCGCTCTGTTCCAAAAAAACGAAAGCCAAGCTGTGGCAAATTCAACAATAAACAAACTGTTGTTTTTGGTGTGAACGTCCTTGCAGCTGTTTGTGTAGAAGCCGTACCAAAAGTACTTGCATCTGCTATCGGGAAATTCAATTCCGTGGCGTCAGTGAATGGAATCAACCGACCTGTGAAAGAAGTATGAAAACATTCCTTCAGAGAACAGATTTTCCAAGTTTCTTTAACTGAAATAAGGGAGACTGTATTGCGACAAATGTCTACTGAGCACCGCAGCCAAAGGCGCAAGAGCTGTCTAAAGACGTTTGGCTCTAGGAACATTTTCAGATCTAAGATCTCTTTGTCTCTAAAATTCTATTTGCATTCTATTTGCTGAACTTTGCAGTTTCCTCTGGTTTTCACTTGCAACGTAGGCATAAACGTAAGCAAGATAAAAGGCAAAACAAAGAAACGGAATGAACTATACAACGTAAGCATCGACATAAGCACAAGCATAAGCATAAGAATCCAAGCACTGGCCAAGGCAGAACAAAGAAATTAAAATTCAAAAGAAAATTCTTTCCGCTTTGTTTTTGTATCTCTCACAGGAAGTCTTTCTTTGCTTGGTTGCCTGTGCTTGCGTCGCTAGTGAAAACCAGGTTTTCAAACTAAAAATTTTCTGGAAATACCACGTAAATTTATCAATGCAAAGTTTTCGCCCCGAAGGCCTGGACTTCATCACGTTTTGCATAAATAAATTTACGTGGTGTTTCGACAAAATCGTAAAGTTAGTATAAATCATCATGCAAACATATATCAAAGAACTTATAATTATGGTTGTCTGTAGTGTTTCGTGTGCATCGTGCGTGAACGTCTTGACACGATACAAAAAAATCTTGTATCCGGTAGTAAATGGTTCAATTTGTCAATGTCATACTTTAAGATCTCGTTTTATCGACCGCTGCGAAACAGGATAGGCAAAGTTTGATCATGAAAAAATAGTTTCCGAGGCTTGTTCTTCACGCTGATTTTCAGTCATCGGCAATAATTAGCGAGCTCGATTGTTTGCGGTTATACGGGTTAACAAAATTTTTTATCTCACTGAAATAACTTCTTTCTATTTATCAAGAACAAAAACCGCCAGAGCATCGCCAATCATCAGCAACATATAAGAACCAGGGGCCAGTTGTATAAAACTTTTAACTACAGTTTAACTACGATTTTGTAGTTAAAAAGTAGTTAAATCTTGAATAGGCGATACTGTTTGGTTGACATTCGTACTTAACTATAGGTAACTTTAACCACGTTTTTATACGGTCTTTTGACTAATTCATTACCAGCTGTAACCTTGAAAGTCCAAAAATGCGCAGCGATGAAATTTATCGTATCGTAAGAAGACACATCGAAAATTAGTTTTATTTGTTTATTAAAAAACTCCATATTCTTGAATATATGCTCTAAATTACTATGATCATGCACTAACCGTCTCCAGTGTTTGATATAGCACTTCCCTCAAACTCTTGACCTGCAAGCAATAAAGAGAGTTCAACGCAAATAGTACGCAGTATAATTTTATTACGACACAAACAGGCTCCCAATTGATTCAGTGAAACATATAATTAAGCCTCTATCGCAAACGTCCGAATATATAAGCTCCCCCGAATATAAGTCCCTCCGTGTGTAAGCCCATAATTTTTTCTAACTTTCATGACATGGTAAAAATATAAGCCCACCTACTTGAATAAGAACTGACGGATGTTAGAGGTATAAGACGCATGGGAGTTCTTTGCCTCCCCAACAGACTCATTTTTTTCTGGTGCTTTCCTTCTTTTCCCATTAGTAACTGCTGTGGCGTTTCAGAGTTACTAACTCAAAATTTAGTCCAAGGGTAAGCCTCCCCCGAAGGTAGATTTTTTGTGCATATATAAGCCCATGAAAATATGCTTACTAACGAATATAAAGGCGGATTTCAATTCCGAGCAAGCTGTTGCGCGATCGATATTTTGCAATCGTTTTCTTTTGAATTATCCGCTGTCAAATGGAATGTATTTCATTAGATGTGGTCGAAAGAAGGCACCTCAAAAGAAAGCGATCGCAAAACTTTGATCGCGCAACAGTTTGCACAGAATGGAAATCCAGCTTTATTACACACACAAACTCTGATATGAGGCATTCTGCCATCTGATCAGTTCTCTACTATGCCAGGATACAAGGTCATATCGTGCTAATAGGGAAAAGTGAACTAAACGGCTGGCAGATTTGGAACACTGAAAGAAGAAATATCAAATAATATCCTTATCTATAGCTATGCTGTTCATATCCCGAGCCTGTGTGTACAATAAAACAGTTATTCCCCCTATGAGTGACACAAATTTCCTACTTTTCTTCGTGTTTTCAATCATTTTAATCTAACGTGAATAAAGGTACCTTTATAGACAAATATGTCCACCTTTTTTGAGCTTATCGCCTCCAGGCCAAAAACAGCAAAAAGGTACCTTTTTCGAGCTTGTCGATTTGAGCCGAAGAACAGAAAAAAGGGTGCCTTTTTATCAATTACGACTCCATTTTGTACTTAATATATAATCTATACTGATTTTTCCAAACATCGAAGTTGTCGATAGAAAAGAACACACCCACAGGCAGTACTATTTCTCCATCGTCGGAGGTCAGATACACTCCCTCATTTGAATCAAGTTTAAAAATCATTGCTAAATTAGCAATATTCATAAGCTGTGGTGTCAATTTTAGAACTCGCTCGTCGTATTTCAGCTGCACACTGTGGTTTGAATATAACTGCTACACTGATGCCCAAGACGTTATATGCAATAATTGAAGAAAGGAGTGGCACGAGACACGAATGATTAGCCAAACGTCCGATGGGCGGTTTCCCTAGCTTACTTACGAAATTTGCCGACAGAAAACTTTTTATCTTCAAGGAAACAACTCCAACTCTTACTGTTTAAAGTAGGCGTTTTGTTTCTCTAAAATTAACACTAAAACAATGAGTAAATACGGTGTCAAACAGAACATTCCTATTAGCTCATATCAAAATTGTCTTTTCCGCTACCGTGAAACAGACGGCAATGAATTTTTGCGCCGAAAAGTCATTATAGATTGTAAGTACATGATAGGGGGCCTAATAAATAAAAAGGCACCCTTTTTTCTGCTTATCGGCTCAAAGCGACGAGCTCAAAAAAGGTATCTCTTTTGCTGTTTTTGGGCTCAAAAAAGTTGGACATAATTGTCTAAAAAGGTACCTTTTTTCACGTTGGATTAAAATTATTGAAAACACGGAAAATTAGGAAATTCGTGTCACTCATTGGGAGTAAATAATTGGAATCCTGAATTTTGTACAAAATTCCGTTTTCAATCATCAACATGTAGTGAAACACAGAATTGCCGAAACGTAACACTGATTTTACATGCAGTATCAATGGGTAAGCAAAAAAGGGCGCGTCATCTGGAAAGAAGTCAAGCTAGTCTTATGACTACATGCAGTGCGCTCTGTCGTACATATAACAAAGTACAATTCAAGAAAAGCGCTAAGTATTTTATTATCATACCGCTGGTAAAACACAAAAAAGGCAACAATATAGATATACAGTATGAAGTAAATTTATATTGCTTAATATGTCAAATAGAAATTTAACGAATCCCCCTAGTTGTTTGCACAAATACTGACTATGAACGGTCTAAACGTTTAAACCTAGTTCTTCGGAAGTAAAACTACTAAATCTCTTGACTAAAAATATATAAGCGATAAAATGCATACATGCAGCTTGTAAAGAAGAAGTTTCAACCATGATCAATCAAAGGTCGCACGGTCATGTGATGGTGTATTTTTGGCGTCGTTGTACGGTCGAAATGTCAATTCCCTCTCGCGAAGGAGAGCTTGATTTCTTCACGCTTACGAGATACGTTCTCAACTAATGACATGCTCAGAAAAGATAGCTCTAAAAACTGGTTAATAGCAATAGTATTACTATACTTTCATTCTGAATCATTCATGCATCGCGCCAGTATGTTGAAACATTGACATAGAACATGGCAAGAATGTGAGGAATGTATCGCCCGACTCCAACGACCACCCTGTGCTGCTATACTTCACCAATAATCTGGCTAGACCTTGGCTAATTCCTGTTTAAGCTAGAAATCGCGCTTGTTCTACAGATTTTTTGACAAACTCGTTTGTTTGCGTGTGTCGTTAGTGAAGAAATTTTTGCCGGTAAAATACTCGATCAGCGTAATGGCCCCATATAATATACCTTGGTAACTCTTGAATATAGATCGTTGCCAGAGCAAATTTTCGCAACAATGTCGGTTGCTTGAAACAGAATCTTAGCTGCACATTTTTTTAAGTTGCATGCATTGCCACAAATATTGCCTGAGCAATATCGGCTGACGGTAATCGAAAGGCGTTTGGTACTCTTACCTGAACTGAAACAAATTATGTTCACACCCACTTAGTAGTATAAATTCTCACTTATACAAAAACAAAATCATAAGCTTTAAAAAATACTTTTCCATGCATTAAAACACCTAGTATATTAAACTTCGTTCAAGATTTTTTCGTGTTTGCAATATCAGGTGAAACAATTGCTTTTTTTCAATTCTAGCAAGCGAGAATCAATTCACATTTTAACAATGCAAACATATTTGTAGTATGAGTAATTAAAAGAACTTCATACTTTGCCGTTTAAGAAATGAAACAAATATGACACAACGTAAAATTCCGGTGATCAGTTTTTACTTCAAAGTACTACCTTAACTATAAAAAGCAGTGAATTAAACGCATTGAAAATACACAAATTCCACTTGAAACTATATTATAATTTCTGCAATATAGTTACTTTAATGATTGAAAAATAATATACGTGAAAAAATAAGATAAGTTTGAAAGAAAGCGTAGCCTCCATTCTTGTGTTTCCAGATGATACATTTACAACGAAGTAGTTAACACTAGCTTGGACTATTAAATCATAGAGTTAACGTCTTGACGTATGCCCTGTTTGCAACTAAACACTACTGTATAAATGTATATGTACTAGTTAGATTTAGTATTATTCACACCATACTCTAACAATCTTTACTCGAATTTTGATAAACTCCTAGATGAATATATTATTTATTTCTTCATCTGCATCCCCAAATTATAAAAAATGCTGCAACGCGATTTATAATGTTCTTAGTTTTATTCAAATTTATACCAAAATAGTTAACTTTCATGTATCAGTGTTAGAGTGTAGAGCGATTACAAAAGGACGTACCATTCTAAAGCAAGCACCGACAACAGGCCTCAAAATCCGAAATTTTTACATTTGCTTTATATCTGAGCTTATTTCAGTTTGATCAATTAAAGAGAAACTTGCAAGGTAATAACACTTCGACAGCCACTATTTAACTTGCTGAACTTGTTTATTTGATTATTTTTAAAATGGCTTCTATGCCAGTGAACGTTTTAGCTGTAAAATGTATTCTTGAATGAGTAAATTAAATTATAACCAAAAGTTCTACTAGGAATGGTAGTTCTTGTAATGAAAGAGAAAACTGCATACTGTATGCCTTACTGCAGCTATTTAGTAGCTAATGTAGCATTGAATAGCAGGATTGAAAAATCAAGCGCATATTTTGTTATTGGCCCGCAATATTCTTGAATTGAGTAGCTAATTAGCTACATGAATTATTTCATTGGTGGAAGATGAAATAAAAAGTTTGAATATTCTTACCACTAGTGAAATGAATGAACGTAGCCAAGACTGTGATATAAGGAAGCAGCGCCATGAAAGTTTTTATACTGAAACTGGACTTTTTGTCCAAGTAAAACCTTCGCTCTGCGCCGTCAAAGCTTGACTGAAAAGACCTAGTCCATTGACTAACAATAAAAAGAATGTGGAATTCACTTAATTAAACGCAAATCTAGTATGCAGAAGCTGATAAGACATTTGAAAAACAGCAGGAGTCGAAATGAAAACGAAAATTTTCACCATGCACGAATTTAAATTTTGTTTTTTACTCGTTTAGGTCGTCACAATGAAAAACGAATTAATACTGTACACTTTTTAGCTTTGATAAACTGACTGTTTAAACAACGTGTCTAGAACCCACCATGTATATACTTTTAAGCGTCTAGTAAAGTACGAGCTACTTGAACAATGCAACCAGTTTGACGCTTTGGTTACCAAGGTTTGGAATTAAACAAATCAAAACAAAACGTCCCCATTTGGCCACCCTAACTTGCATGCAAAGTTAGCCGTTCTATAATTGAGAACTACCTTAATTCCTTCTACTGCGTTTGAATCAGTTGACTACTTTACAAATTAGCCCAAACGTCAACCTACCCTAACACGCGAGAGGGTAGCAGCTATATTTCAATGGATCGCACGCAGCAATTAAACTTCATCAGTACAAAAAATCTACGAAGCTAAAGTCAAATTTGTGTAGGAATATAAGAGTGTAAAGAACCATGCACACGTACGATTGCATGTTTTCCAGAACTTGGGTAGTCTTCCCTTGATGGTTAGCTAGCAACAAAATACTTATATCTCGAAACAAAAACGTGGCAGTAGAATTGAACAATCTTTCCCCACCCTTGTTGTGTATATCCATACGAGTAAATTTTTAAGTTTTCGTGCACGCATCGTCTTAGTTACACGCTGGTTTCCTATGGGTTAGGAACTGCCTTGCGCGGACTTTTTCAACTCAAGACAAAATTCACGATGTATGAGCATCACAACATATTCGTTTGCGAATACTCGGTCTATAACTTGGAAAATCATGACTAACGCCAAGAACTCAATTTGAATAAGAATTGACCGCCATACCACTGCGGCATCATACTGTTTACGCATTTACTGAAAATCAGTGAGCCAATTATAATATCAACTTTGTCTAAAACTATAAAAACAGCTTTATTCATATACTTTTAATCGCGGAAATCAGTATCATGAATTTAACGGAGCACCCTATTCCGGCACCAAAGGCTATAAGGAGCTCCAGAAAGGGATTTACTGAAATACACACAAAAAACACGCTATACTTGATGGAAAGCTTGATAAACATGTTACGCTTGAAAGCAAAAGGCAAATATTTCTCCATCTCGTACTGATTGCTATGATAAACTATAGCATACATGTTTATTGCAAAAGAGCTGCTATTTTTCATTTTCTGATGCAAAAGAACGTAAGTAGCTACAAAGGAACTTTTGAGCACATGCTGAGATCTAGTGTTCGAAAATATTTCCCGTTTTTTTCAAATAGAGCTTTCAAAATGGCCTAAACGTGAAAACGACATTCAACATTCTGTATTAGGAATCTGGACATATAATGCCCAAATTTCAACTTAAAACTCGCAGCAGTAACTTTATAGCAGTTATCGGTGCCGTTTGAACCGCTTCACCGTAACCTTGACGACGAGCATGTAAACAAAAAACAGCATAAATAGCTATATTTGTCTGATAACAATGCATGAAATCTCGACATAGCTATGAAGAATGAAATCTCAAGTGTTTCTTTCTGCTACTAGGAACACAACACTTTGTTTTGTGGTTAATTGCTAGACAGCTGTAGTGTTGCTAGACATGCAGTCACTCCAAAAGTGCGGGAACTTAAGTTTTGAATCATGCTTGAACGACAAGAAAGTAACTTTCTTGTCGTTCAAACAAGATGTCAGCATTAGCTTTAGTCTCAGAAATAAAACAATTTGCACAGTCTTCATCAGGCCCGGTTCTTACTGTCAGTGACGAAGGGCGACCATAGCCAATTCGATCGCATAAAACAGTTTGTTTTTGGGACCTGGTTAATGATTTACCATGATCGGTGAGAATTAATCGCTGATCAAGAGCTATGATCAGAAACACATGAGTCAGGTTACAGAACCTACTTGCGATTGTAGACTATAATACCACGCAGTTGGTATCTGCATGGACAAAAGCTAACACAAGCATGAACTGCTTAAATATTCAAGAGTTCGGTGTGGAATAAACAAGGAATTACTGCTGCGCTAATCTGTAACAGTATTGTCGTCGCAGTCGACATCGTAACATGCAAAAAATTTTCATAAAAATAACATAGCATCAAAAACTTTCAGAACCAGTACGAGCTAAATGGTTAACTGACTTCAATATAGTACAACAACATAACTGTTAGCAATTGTCGAATTTTATTTAGATTTTTCAGCCTATACTTGCTGCAACTATCAGCCAGAAATAAACATCACTAACTTGATATATGCCCGCATTAGTTAACTGAATTAATTAGGTGACTGATTGTGGTGCCCGCTGCCAGCTTTTGATTGGTGGTTTGGCACGGGCGGCTTAAAATTACAAAAAACAGTTTATGCAATATTGTTGAGTACTTAAAACATTTCGGCAAATAGACTTGAATAATAGTTTCAATTAAATTTTCGAAACAAATTAGAGGCAGCAACACTGAACACACTGGTAAGCCATTACAACCAGAGCAGTATCAGTTCGAGGGTAGTGCATGCGATAAGCAAGCAACGTAGTTTCTCTAATTCATTCATACGCACTACCCCCACGTACAAGTACCTTATTATTGTAAACATTCAAAGAGATTTTTTAAGGAAAACACTGCGGGTGAATTTTAGATGGATGTCAATTAAAAACGTCGCGGTTGGGCTCTAGCTATCTTTATATAGAAACGCTCGCCTAGGGCTCACGCCTTTATAGAAGTGATCGAGCCCTTCTACTCGGTTTTAAAACAGTACACAACGTCGAGAACTATTTTCCAGTCTCAAAGCCGAGGCATGAAGCTAAAGGTAATGCCTTTTCTTTTGCTTATAGCTTAGCAATCATGCACTGACTTGCATGCCTTGCTGTCGGCATAATTCTACTTAGCTTTAAAAGTCCAAGTTGATATATTTCGCTAGGAATTCCGAATCATATAGACATAAAGTTCGAGGTGATACAGCCCAGATAAAAATAAGACAATGACATAGTCGTGAAAGTGAAACACTCGAGTAACTTAGTGAGTCGACGACTCGTTTCTCTGAGTTAGCACATCTGCCCTGCAGTATCTTGTACAAGCTTGTGTGCAGACACGAAAACATTTGTTGTTTTTGAAGATAGATAATTCGCGAAATCTATGTATGCCTTATCAAGGACAAAGGAGCACGTCGTTGGCAAGAGAATTCGGTATTAGTTCTTAGCATTAATTAAGCAGACACTGTCCAGTCTTGAAGGTGCAGTACAGTAACTTTGTAAGCATTATCATTAGGGAGTTTAAGCTTCACGTTTGAAGGCTACGACAAACGGTGCGGTCGTTTTCAATTGGAAGAGTTGCTTCATTCTTCATATTTTTTGATTTTCCACTTTGTATCAAACAACTTTATTTTAATTTTCTGTGCTACGACAACTAGTTTATCTTTGCCTTACCGTCTTTATATCTACAATTTTTCTTCGCCTGTCGTTTGACGTTTGCCGTGAAATGCAAAGCTTAAACTTCAGTGTCATTTGAAATTCAAGGGTTTTCAGTCCACAAACAAAGTCATAATGATAGTCCCATACTATGCTGCTTCAAATAGGAAATTAACCCACAGAACAAGTAGGTCTTAGTTTCTTGTCTCAAGCATAATCAATTCTGCTATTTTCGGATATCAAATTAGTCAGAGATCCAATGTACGATCAATCAGTGCATCGCTTGTGCACTTCCCACTCCAAAAAGTTTATATAATTTCGTACACCAAATCTTTAGTAAAGACGCAAACTTTAAAACAAATAGATCACTGTCTGAGTTACGAATGGAAAAAAGGAAGACTTTGTTGTGCAAATGATCCGAGAAAGGAACTTACAAATGGCTAATGTGTACAAATTAAACAGCTCCTTTAGTTGGTGGAAGTGATAAATTCCAGTAAACTTTTTAAATTTAAATGGAAAGCATGCTGTTACTACTTTAACTGCCAGGCATACTATATAGTGCACGATCGAAGCTCCTCAGATCCTAGTACTTAAAGCCCGTTTTCCACTGGGCAGGATTTTTCGTGCGGAAAGTAAATCTAGCAACGTGATTGGTTCGCTTCAAGAAGGAAATGGGGGGGAAATAGATCGCTAGCAAATCGCTTCGGTAGATATATTTTCCGCACGGAAAATTTTGCCTGGAAAACAGGCTTTATTTACTTCCAGCAAAAAGTCGCGCAAGATCCCAACGGAATTTGGACATGTTTAGCAACTAAAACTACTGGAAACTAAAGCGCGCATTGGAGTGCACTAAATGTTTAGACATGCAAATGCAATTGCATAAACTGAAGTTTATCTGAGCATAAAAAATACAGACAAAGATTTTTTAAATGAACCGATGTCATGTGGTGTTACTAGGTAACTGCTGAAAACATAAATACATCAGCGTCAATTACCCTCAGATTGACAAGGTAATCAAAACATCGACTAAATCGTTGTTGACGTTTCAAGAAATAAATCTCTGCAGGGCACTGGTGAGTATTATAAAAGAACTGGGGTACGGCAGACTTGCATGAATTTTCGAGATCTTCTGCAATGAACAAATTTAGTGATCAAAACAAAAGAGGTAACCCCATAATATCATTTAAAACGTACTGTGCAAGTTGTTTAAGATATTTTTCACAGCCTTATGCTAGCCGGCAGTCATTAGACAATTTTCGAACTGTTTTTTCCCCCGCACTAACTTTCCCTTCCAAAAAGCTTCACTAAAAACGTCGACAAAACATCCCAGTCTCTTTACGCACATTGAGACGCAATAATTTCATTCAACCTCCAATAATTCTTGAGTAAAGTCAATAAGTGAGAGAGCCATAAATTTATTACCGTAATGTGCTTGAATCAGGTATTATAATATAGCTTTTAAAAAAATGCGAGTGCTGAATGGTTTAAAGCGTCAAAAGCAGTGTTTCTGATACTCGATGGAAACATAGGAATCTAAGAAGAGTGCGTGGATTGAGCGGGAATATTAAATGCACAACCTCTGACGCAATGCCAAAATTAGAAACTTACGGAAAGTTATATAGTGTTCATGTTTAAGAATTCCCTTGAATTTTGGATGGAAATACTGACCGAAGAAAACTAAGGTCAAAAACTCTAAGCAAGGTGTTTAAAACTTGAAATGCAGCCATGTACAGATCCCTTCTGCCAACCAGATATTATTTCAGGCAAAATTTGTTAAAAAAGCAACAAAAACAACCAAGGCCAGGTTACATAATGTAATAAGTTAGCAACAGCCAATGCAAGAAACACTCTGGCATGCAGCATTGCAACAATGCAGTATTGAGGGGGACATTGGGATTTGCGGTGTTGCGGTATTGGCTCATTTTTGAAGCGGTA
>JAODVQ020010642.1:0-21625 GCA_025400075.2 Phenganax stokvisi
CTGCTTTTGTGGTCTTCCATTTTGACCAATCAGGGTGCTTGACTGCATCAACGGTCGGAGTAGGGTGAAAGATATTATCTGATGTAGTATCTGGTTGAGTCTGCATGACAGGGTTTGCTGGTTTGAGTTGACTAGGAGTAGATATAGTTGGTGGAAATATTTCTTCAGCTGTATCACTCTCATTCTTGAATAATTATGACAAGAAAAAGTTAAATAATTTCAGTGATGTTCAAATTAGTACAATAACAGCTAGTCTCACAAAATATCTTTATGTGAGTCAAAAAATTACCTGAAAAATACTTTCTGGAAAAGAAGGGATAGGTGCCGTCCCACAGGATGCTAATTTCTCCAAAGTCAATTTGTTAGCTTGCAAACCAACCTGAAAAATGATGATACTCAAAATATGGTACAACTGGAGTCAGTTGTTTGAAGCACAATTAGCTTGAACAGTGAATAAGTTTAAAATAGAAATCATATTTATGTATTCCGTAAACAACAAAATGGAATTTTTTTAACAATACATACAAATTATGCATTTACGATTAGTTCAATTAGATAAGATTTGTCTTGAAAGGTGTAGAAAATTTGTGGGAGTGTTTTTGAATTTTGACTTATCCATTGTTTAAGCCAATCAGCGTATGAACGACCGGCCCCTGACCTAGAAACAACAATAGACAGTACTGTCCATTGCATGAAATAGTCTGGTGTTAGCCAGAGTAAGTGTGTTAGCCTGTACATAAGGTGTTAGCCTGTACATAAGGTGTTAGCCTGTACATAAGTCGATCATGTTGAGTACATGATTTCCAGTCAATGGGCGAAACAGCAATGGTCAAGTGTCCCAAATGACTTTAAAAAATGGATGATTTTCTAACCTGAGCAAGTGCAACCATTCCAAGAATAAGATAAAGCTCTTGCTCATTCAATTCACCGGGGACAACTTTGTTACACTTTGACCATATATGACTCAGCCTGTCACGTGGTAAGTCAGATGACAACAGAATGGGATATAATTGGCTCGTACTGATGAAGTCACCACTTGAACAAATTCTACAAATCTGTTTATAAACAGCAGGTAAAAGATTGACGTTTTTACTCCACTCAGGCAGGGTGATGCCATACGTAGCTTGTTCCGGGTCAATAGCAGTCAGTTCAGAGTCTTGGGAAGTCTCTTGACCAGGAAGACCTGAAGTCAAAGAAATACAATGATTTTCTTTATTATGGATTAACATCTACTTATAAATATGAATGAGTTTTAACGATAATGTTACTTTACAAACCTTGATCTGGTGTAGCTGCTGAAAATGTTTCATTCCTAGGAGCCTCATAATGAAAACTTCCAAACTCAGCTCCATGACTTGCTTGCAATACAGTTGCAATATTTGATGCGGCAGAAATCACCTCTGGTCCCATGGAAACCTGTTGTGACCACATATTTCCAGTCTGTCGTTGTGGAAATACACCAGTATCACTCTTAAGTTCCTGCCCTGTACTCTGATGACCATTAGTATTCCCTTTCCAATTGCCCAAGGTTGGAACAACAGGTGCCCCAGCTTGTTCTTGGAAAACAGTTTCAGAAGCAGCACTAAAATCTGACCAATCATCAGTATTGCCTGTGGTCACATGACTAGATTGAGTCATATAACTTTCCACAGGTTGCACCAAAGCAGATTGAGGAATGGTAAACATTTCCGATAAGGACTCCAAATTTTGAAATTTACTAGCTTTTGCCGACTCGGTGAAATGACTTGGCAGGGTTTTGATAATTTTTCTAATCTTGGGTTTTTCAAATCTTTTTCCATGGCTCAGTGTGTCTGGTATGAGGGATTTCTGCAACAAGTCTTCAATACTTGGTGTTGCAGCAACTGCCAAGGAAATAAGAAACAAGGTTTTAAAATACAGTATGTTGAATCAGTGCTAACCATAGTTTTTTCTCCTAAAGTGACAATTTTCTCAGGCAATAATACTAGGCTTCAATAAAAAAAGCTTCCTGAGATAGTTAAGATGTTACAGCTACGTTCATGTTGCTTTACTGTGGTTTGTTTAGTCAGAGTACAACATACTCACCATTTGCTCTGCTTTCAGTTTCGTGCACAGCCTTTGAAGCTAAAATGTTGTTGCCTTGAGTAATGTCAAAGTCTGCTTGGTCTTGAGGTTTTCCAATGGTAAAACCAGGACACACGTCAGAAGGATTGACAGTTCTAGGAACCTCTGGTTGTTGCGTGATGTTCTGAGTTCTAGGAACTTCCTGCTGTTGTAAATTTTTTGAAACTTGTGTCATAGAATTTTGTTGGAAATCACCAAAATCATCTTGTAAAGGGGCTGAATGAAATTCTTGAAACTGTTCAAAATCTCCTGAGACACTTTGTAGGTTAGGTGCCAGGTTAGGTGGAACAATAGAAGAATTAGATGAAGCAGTGTTAGTCGTAACAGGAGCTGGGTTACTCAAACAGCTTGGTTGCAATTGAGTAGGTATATGGCTTGAATTTGGTTGCACTAAAGATATAGATAAGTTATCATTATAAATCATTACTAATTTAGTTCTAAGACATACTCATGCAGGCAAATTCAACAATACATCAAACTGATCATTTCTTACCTTGAAAGGTACTGGTGCTGCTTTTTGATCCAGATGTATCTCCAAGTGACCCCAACAATGATGACATGTCCCCTGATGTTGCTTTCTTTCCAAACAAATCCTTTACATTGATTTGCGACTTCAAAGGCCGTCCATTTTTCAAAGCCATTAATCTCTTTTGTTGCTCTTCAAATTTTTGTTTTTTCTTCAAGTTTTCAAGGTCGGCAGGTGTCATATTCATTGCTGCCTGAGATGGTGGAAAATTCTGTCGCATTTGGTTGATGTTTGGAGGAAATGTTGGTCTTGGTTGAAAGTTTCCATGAATTTGGTCATTAACAAATTGCTGCGGATTTGTTGGTGCATAAAAATTCTTGAATTTGAAAGACATTGATATTTTTATGTGATTTTATTAGACAGCGTGAAGTTGTATAGTGGCATTAGGGTAGAAGTTATTCCATTAATACCTGTTGGATGCCAGCATTTTGAGGACTTCTAGTAGGCACACTACCTGATGGGAATATCATTCCTAAACATAAAACCCCATGCCAAATATATGAAAGTAGGCAAAACAGCCACTCAGATTTTTAATAGATGAATTGCGTTTTTGCTTGTTTACATTTTGATGGCAGTAAAAATATTCCGTAGAGATGGGTTTTTATTGTTGTTTTCATTGTTTGAAACCCATCTTCCATATCTGCTGCCAGAATAATGAAGTAGACAAGTAAAAACGTAATCCATCTTACCATCTATACTTTGTCAATATACTTTCGACGTTTATTTATCATTTTATGGACTGAATATTAACAAAAATCTCTCTACTTCTAGATAGAGCCGTTTTGCAACTTACTCTGGTTCCATTGATCCATTTCTTTCTTTCAAAAGCAAGATGTCACTTTTTTTAAACCTTGTCACTCTTGATTCACAATTTCTTTTCGGCCATCTTGAAACAGCGGAATACTTCATCTTGTTTCCATATCAAGCGCTCAGCTTCCAACTACAGTCCATAAAACAAAATTAAAAACTTTTTAGACTTTTTTAATCTTTCAAGCAGATTTGCTATGTTTGTATTAACTGAAATGAAGGATACCATGCGTATACCACCGACAATGTTTGGATTAGATCTTCAAGAGGCCATTTCTGCAGAATTGAATAAAAAATTAGCAAATAAAGTATTTAGTCAGTTACTCTATAAATATTAACATCAAGTGTGATTATTTGACTATTTTTCTAGCCGGGAGATATACTTTTATATTGAAGGCTAACATTGTAACGTATTTTGTAGGTGGTGCACAACGTAGGCCTTTGCATCGCACTGCATGATATTCTTGAAATTGGTGACTCATTTGTTCTGCCAGGTGATGGTGCATCATGCACACCTGGTAACTTCAAACATTCTTGATTTGTTTTATACATTTTTTGCCATCAAGTGGCAATGCACCACAGTGTGTTTACCAACTTATTTTGACACATCTTATACCACATGGTTTTACTCATTAGGATGAGCCACTAGCCTGTTACCCAGACTATCAAATTTGTTTTCATAGTCAAGTTTAGGTTTGTTGTCTTTCGACCATTCATGGATGAGGTTCTTTGCGGTAGAATCAAAGCGTGCAGTCATGCAGGTGTCACAGGTAAATATACATTTGGTCACTGACTTTGAATCAAATATATAAATATAATTCATAATATAATTCATAATATTGTTATATTGTAGTATATATATATATAGTATTGTAATATTGTTATATTGTTATTTATTTATATAATTTATATTACTATTATTATCTTTGAGGATTAAAATTGTCTAGCATCAGAAAACTAGAGTAATTATAGAACAAAGCAAGGCTTATTATCACTTAATGAATCAAAACAAATTTACCTTGTAGTGTCTATAGAATTCTTTGATGATATAGTAATTCCTTATGAATATCTGCAACAACCTTCAAAATTGTATCTTTTGACTAGTTTTTAAAGCAGTAGACCTTGACAAAAATAGCTCAGATCAAAACTAACTTGGTCCTAAAAGTGAATCAATTACACTGCAACTGCTAAGCCTTGGGATTTATTGATGTAGTTCTTAAATCAACCAGTTAGTCTAATAGATGAAAAAGTTGCAGTAAATTTTCTTCAACTAACTAAGTGATCAAGAAGAACAACTTTGGGTGTGGGAATATGAAACAGAGGAAGGAAGGCATGATCTTTTCATGGATATTGGAGAAGAGATACGTTTCCGTGTGATTGATGAGATTTTCAATGATCTAACACCATCTGGTCCGCAGATAGTCACCCAAGATCAGCAAGGCACTCAAGAAAATGAATTGAAAAAATCACCTTACGTTATAACGGTGCGGTTATGAGCAAAAAATTAACAAGGACAAAGTGTATAAGATATTCTCGATTAGCTCAAGGTAGCACTAAATTGCGGAAATTGACTAGTTTTTGCCAGCAAGAGCCTTTTTGTTAAAAAGTTGGTACTTTTTTGCCTTGCTGGTTATTTCCCCCGCAAGTATTAAATTCACCTGGGGCCGATTGTTCGAAGCGCGTTTCGCTTAAACGGTGGTTATGTTCAAAATAGAAATTACATTCATGTATTCCTTGAACAACGAAATTTACAGTTTTTTACTGACTACAATTATTTATTTACCTATAGTTTAAATACATAAGATTTGATTTGAAAGTTTTAGAAAATGTGTGGGAGTGTTTTTGAATTCTGACTTGACCACTGTTTAAGCTAAACAGCGTACGAACAACCGGCCCCTGTCAAGTAGACCGTCCATTTGGTATTTTATCCTTTGGACTTTTGAAAGGAGATCGTAAAGTAACGCAGTACAAATCTAAAGTTTTATTCATGTCTTGTTTCTTTTTATTTCTTCTAACAGGCAACTATTACTGAACCTGGATTAGGACTCTTATCTTGGTGGGCAAATTCATGATGGATGAGTACGTGTCTTTGCAGCTTCTCGAATCACAGACAGCGAGTAAATAAAGAAGAGATGCATAGATGAACTAACCGTCTTCGCTTTGGATGACGTGAAAATTTTGAACTTTTGTTTTGAACGCAGTCATAGAAAAATGAATATTTGACATGAAGGATGTGATATTGACCTGTATACTGTACAAGTTGAATAGAAGACACTTTGTCCGACGTATACTGTTTTTGCTGAGTGAATTTTTTAAAATAAAAGCAGAGCTGGATTTTGTTTAAAATCCTGCATAAGTGCTCTGTACATTTGTGTAATGAGGCATGGTGAGTGGAAATTTTCTTCGAGGCTAACGCGAGAAGTTGCGACGTTTTCTGTTTGCCAAAGTCGTGGGAATTGTGACCGAACGCAATGAGTCGTAATGACCTTGCGATCTAGCACTTGAAAAATGATCCCCAGACAGAGGTGAAGATATTCGGTGGCCTAGTTATTTGACGCCAAGTTAATTGCTGAGAGACAACTTGAGAAGTTGAACAAAAGAAAGTAGACAAAATGGTTGTGAACTGTAGTTGCTCGACTAATTTTCATCAAGTAGACAAGGTGCCTTGGTGATAGCAGTTCCCTCAACACAGCAAACAATTCGTCAGGACGTGAAATTGTTTGCTTTCAACGAACAAAAGTGCATTTTTAGTACTTTCTGGAGACGTCGACCCAATCAACGAACTTACGAAGGAAACACCATGTTGTTTTTCTTACGTAAGACAGTAATCCTAAATCTTAGACTTTAGTAATTAACGAATGGAAATTTCAAAATATCCGGGATTAAGCATACACATAACTCAAGAGGCTACACTTGTGTACTGTTGCCAACTCTTCGAGCGTGATCTGGAGATACGATAAGGTCTAGGTTAACTTGGATAATCACGTCTCCTAATACAAAAAACATCCATTAGGCGATGCACAACAAGAGGATTGTTTATATCTTCTTGTATAAGTATAGGCATATTGCCAAAGACTTTTTCATCGTAAAAATAATCTTAACCTCACTCAAAAACAACGAATTTTGTAAGGGCAGTTCAGTTTTATATCAAAAGGCCCCCAGACTTAGCTCTCTACTCCATAAGATCGTCATCATCATCAATTGTTTTTCTTACGCCGAGCTTCTACGCTTGAGGATAACTAGTATGTACAGCAAACACATAGGAAAAGGAACTGCTCACGACAATAGCTGCTGCTCAAAGCCGGTTCTTTTTCGCGAATGAGGTTTGATATAATTTCCAACCAAGTTGACAAATTATGATAAGAAATCTTTCCGCGAAAGTCGTACTACCCACACACAGAAATATTTCTGCCACGAATATCGTCCTTAAAGCAAATGGTGTACACTGAGAAAGAGCCAGCATAAAAATAACACAGTCAGTGAAAAGTATTAGAACAAAATGAAGCAGGAAAAAGAAGATGAACAAAACTGAAATATCCACAAAACATGACCAGATTATACAAAAAGAAAATGGATAAAATACATGAAGGTAACGCAAAACAAAAAGATAGTTCCTCCTTCTTTATAGATTGCATGATTTACATCCTTTTTTTAATGGGAAAATTCCTCACGGAACTGAGCCGTCAAACAAATGTGTTGAAATGAAAAACAAACTTGTTTTTCGGAAGTAGACACCGAACTCCCGTCAACATTATGTATAAATTATCTTATCGCAAATAAATGATGAACTATAACACTGAGAACGTCACAATAGCTGGAGCGCACGACGGCAAAAACAACGCGGCAAGCATTTTTCGCTCAAGTATTCCAGTAGAAAACTACAACAAATAAATCCAAGTACCTTCCTCACGGAGCAATTGTTGAGAAAACTCCTGACATGTCGAGAATTATGAGCAAAACAATGCTTGCACGAAAACAAGTTTACCGCTGTTTACTGCGACATAGCGACAGAAGCATCGAGATTTAGGAAGAAATGCCGCTAACGTCAACCGGAGCTCTACGTCAACTTTAACTCCAAATATATCAACAAAAATTGAAGCAAACCCGATTAAGAGCCCAAGGGCACAGGGTCAAAATTTCGGACGGGAAAAATGAGTGAAAAACAGCTCGAAAATGATCACATATGTGACTGCGTGTTGCCTAATGTGAAAAAACATATTGAGGCGTCCAATCGTTTCGCAGCATGCAAATTTTACGAGATTTGAAAAAATAGGAAGCATAGAGCAGGTTGTCTAAACCGGAAACTCAGGGTATTATTGTGGCGAGGTAGCCGTCATGCAATAGGCACACAACAAAATATTTTTCAGATGCGCTTACAGCTTGATCACATGCGCCCGCGTGCGATACGCAAGTAAGGCGAAACTGATTTTTGCCAAAAAGAGGAGAAGTCTTTACGGCGATCTTTCTTGCAACGCCTGCAATCTCTTGTTGCTAAGTCGGAGCTATAACTACTCAAGGGATTACGAGATCTTGAGGACGTAAAATTATCCTCGTCGAAGCCAACAGGAAGTAAGCCACCTTTATATATATAGGCTAACATTGAAAGCCATCAATTCATTCAACTCCATTCTTGGACTCACTCAATGAAAACGATAATTGCTCCCAGGAATTCATCAAAAAAAGGAAATCTCACATACCAAGGTATGTTTTTAACTACTATGTGTACATCATCAGAATAACAAATTATATGATATTCGGGGATATTTATAGTGTGCGCCTGAAATGAGGAAAAGTTTTAAAAATGTTTCAGGGATGCATATTTTGCGTCGAGGTAAACTTGTTCTGCAGCGAAGTTTGTGCGTAGGAGTGTACATATATTTGTACGACGAGGCGTCAATATGAGATGTGAACTTAGAATAACATTCCAATATGATAGGCAATGTTTTAGTAATCAAACTGAAAAAATGCGGAACTAATGATACCGTATGAAACTTTGGTTATATGTAACGCAAAAGAACTATAGTTGAGAGCAACTGTTATTTCTCTATGGTTTAAGCGGACAACATTGGAATTATGTGTTCTTGTTTTGATCTGCATGTAAGTAAACTCTACTGGCGCCCACACTGGGTCAATTTCTAGCTCATTACGGACCCACACTGATCAGCGCAGCAAGCTATACATACATGAAGGATATTTCATGAAGAAAAACACTTGCGTTAAGCTAATTTACTTATGTTGCTCGTAGACGCATTGCTTCCGGATGCTGAAACACACAGTACGAATCGTAGTTAGCTTTGTACTAACGCCACGGTAGGCTCATACAGGAGCAAAAAGCAAACAAAATTAGAGAGAAAAATACAGTCTATTGCCCCAGGCATTTTTGCAACGTGGCCAAAACAACTGTCGACTTATGCGTTCATTGTTTTTTGTCGCATATGACTGGGAAGCGATGCAGCGACTAGCAAATGATGCCTTGACGGTAAAAAAAGGACACCGCTTAAAGCACGTTATATGTGCAAAAGCTTGATTTATCTGCAATACTGCATGATAGCGAGCAATGACAAGACAATTTCTTTTTCGTTGCAAACTACATGAGCCACTTTCACCAGTATCTGTGTGGTCAGCGCAGCGAGCAAAACTTGTAGGGGTAATCAGCCAGAGTAAAGACTTTTTAAAACTAACACACTAATTCAAACAAAGAAGATCAATCTCACATTTTTACCACTGTCGGTTTGGTTCCTGGCTAATTGTCAACTGAAACAACTATATGGTCCGCTATCATTATCTGTTATAGGACGCGTATATAAACCACGAATTTAAGTTGTGAAACAACGTTTTATTTGCCTGCTTATGTATAATGATACACACTTCCAAATCTGGCTACCAATCGTTGCTTTACGAGGCTTCCTCAAACCCAGGTTTATTGCGGTTAAATTGACGCTAGTTAGTCCACCACTTAATCATGATCAATTTCACTACGCCCAAATCAATCTCCGTTCTTCCTTTGCACGCCAAAATCTTCCTATTTTTGTCAGCCCTAACTCACTAAATATGGCAGTCAAAACACGTTATCATGCACAGTGTGCATCATGCATAGATCCTTGCCAAATTCCGGGTTCGTCTCGACAAAACATGCATCAACGCTCTAACCGCAGACCGTACTCTGATCACATTCTTTTACCCTGTTTCCACAATATATTCAGACTGACTACTTCCTCCCAATGCTGAATCCTTGACTTGGAAGAATAAACTGAAGTCTGAATGTATACTGTATTCTTTGAAACTTTGGAAAAACTTTGATCCTAATGATGATTTTTCGAAAGTCCTATGCGTTGTTTTCCACATGAATCAATATGTGTTGAACTTTATTAAATTAATTACTTGGACCAGGGTATGGAGAGAGTAAAGAAAATCTATCTTCCTTCTTCTTTCTAATTTTTTCACATCTCTTGAAGGCCTGCTCGTTACATCGCGCTTATTGGATTCGCATTCTAAAGTGCATCTGTATCGGTCCATTTTCAGAACAAGGGGATTCTTTCATGATTGATCGCATCAATTATAATCAATATCAGAGACAATATCAACAAGGAACTATACTATACAATATGTCACCGGCAACATTGATGGGTATTTCACTATAGTCAAACAGAGAAGTCCATTTTCAGCTATTAAAAAGGATGTTAATTGTTGTCGTTGCAAGTGCAGTGTCTTGCATGTCGTGACAAATACTTAAACTAATGGGAAGTAATAAAGTTTGCTTTGCCAGGTTTTATGATGGTATAAATTTCTGAATTTGACAACCATTCGCCGCCCTGCAAGGCTCACCGAATCTTTGCTCTACTGTATATCGTCAAGTATATATCAGTCGTACAGTCTTTCATGGACATTTCCATGATATAATGAAAATCGCGTGTTGTCCTGAGGAGTGTAAACACCTTGCATTAATAAATATTTCCTGTCTAAAAGAGAGTTCCGCATTGACCACAAAAAACGACTGTGCGAAATATCATGCAAATTTCAGTTCAACTCACATAACAATATACGTGCAGTTGTAAATAGAAATCAGAAATTTATACCATTGCAAGAGGAAGCAATTCAAATGTATTTTGACTTGTTTGTGTTTTTTTCACCGCATATGAAAACAACACACGTATAATGAAAGAATTAACATCACTATATCATGATAAGTGGAAATTGACGACCATCTACTGTCGGCCAATGACTCTCAATAAAATACACCTATATATAACCACACTGCGACCACGAACACCTTCAGCGACCCACACCCAACCTACATCCAGTTATCATACCACAGATATCTCCTCTATTACCTCCAACGAATACCAGAGACAGGGTGGGTGGGTAGTTTGTATCAACTATTTGCTAGGACATTGTTTTCTCGAAGACAAACAGTCCGGAACAACTGGACATTGTCCAAGCAGACAACACAACATGCAGTTATCAAGAAACAGGAAATTAAAAATTGTTGGCAAATCTATCGAAAATCAATCTGTTTACCATCATTCCAGTTTTTCCAAGGCCCCATTTACACAGCACCGGATTCGCATGGTCACGCCATGAAATTAAGCATATTCAAGGTGAGCTTAGCTGATAAATTTATGAAAACGTTGCAAAACTTAATAACAACTAGTCATAGAAAAATTTGTTCGAACAAATATACGCGAAAAGTGAATGAAGTAGATGGCGTGACCATTTGAATCCGGTGTCATGTAAACGGGGCTAAGTGCACGAGAAGAAATATTCCGAGAGAACAAAATCGATTTTCAAATCAAATGCTAAAGCTTTCTTACAAAGAGTTTTAACGATTTTGGGAAAAGCTATTTCGATCGAGCAAAAGACCTTCAAGAGAATGAAATGAACTCTGAATAACAGTGTGAACTAGCGTTTTCTAAAGCTTCAATCTTCGAAGGGATTTCAAGGAAACAGAGTTCCGTTTATTTTCCACGTAATCTTCACTTCCCATGCTTGTCCGCGTGTGTGCTTGTGTGTGTGGACATAATGAAAACTTTTGGTGCGTGAGTGCATGTCTCAAAAAACGTTGCTCAGACGTGATTTAAGCGAACACAGCCTCACGAAAGCCTCACGTACATTCACACGTCTCCAAAAGCACACTTTACATATTGTCAAGGACTGGTACTTCACACACTGAGGTAATATTTCCTTCAAACAAAACAACGGAACAAAAGCAAACGAAGAGAAACTTTGTTTGACTAAAAAACTGTAGGAGAAAACAAAGTTTTGTAATCGTTGTCACATCTGGAGCTCAACCACAGTGAGTCGTTGTGAAGACTTCGGATACAAGTTTCATCCCCTGATTAAGATGGCGGCCCATAACGTCATCTCGCCATAGTAACAAATGTTCCCGCGCAAATATTGCGCGACGTGCACGGTTACCCAGCATCTTTACCTTCAAGAACATTCGTACCTCGTAACTATGGTGATGTGACGGAATGTGGTTGACCCAGGGATTAGTGAGGCGGCGCGCATTGTTGTCTGATGGTAAGGTCAGCCAAAGCATGTAGTTAACCCGCTGTGATGAGGAAATATGACAAACAATCCTGCATCATTAAAAAAATTGGCGAGCTTTGCAATTGATAAAACTGCAAATTATAGCTTCATAAGTTCACTAGTTTGAAGAAGGCGCTTCACTGGCGAGCCGACTCGTTGTCTTAAATTGTGACTAGCAAAAGTTGGGTCTTAGCTTTTCGACCTTGGCAACTGAAAAAATTATATCACCAGATAAAAGAGCGACCGAATGCTATTCATATACAAAGCAACAATTTACAGGAAAGTAAAAATAGGCAGACAATAAAAAAATTGCTGCGTCAATGGGACTAGTGTGCTTAAATAAAGTTTTTTTTTCATTCATTCATTCATTCATTCATTCATTCATTCAACTATCTTTATTTGCTTCTCTCGAATCCATATCAAACGATCATTAAAAAATTAATAGGACGGGACAGATTTATGAATGAAGAATTGTAAAAGCACACTAAATAGTAGCTTCGCACAAGCTATAGAGGAACACGATGTTCATTTTTTCTTGATTTTGATGGAAAAAAATATGAAGAAGTATTGAAATGACAAAAGTACTGTTTGCTAACCTTGTGATACTAACTGAAGCCCACCTACAGTTACATCAATATAACTTAATCGTTGCTGCATTAAAACTAGATTCTAGTGATAAGAACTGTTCCCCATAAAAGACCTTGTCTCTATGCAACATTTCAACAACAATAACTTGAAAGTTTTGTACGTGTATTATTCTAGAAAGTCGTATAATGTTTCCTGGACGACTAAAGTAGGATGCAAATGCAACCTTTTTGAAATACGTATCCACTCACGCAACTGCTCTCAAGTCTACTAAACTTCCTAATCATTGACCGGGCGTGGTATGATTACTTCCTTTTCTTGTCTCACTTTGAGTCTAATACCATCGAAGGTGAACTTAGCTCTGACAACTTAGGTTGACCAATACAACAGAATCAAAGTTTTCGAAAGCGCCGTAAAAAAAAACTCCATTGGTGAAGTTCTTTGCATCTTCTCGAATAGGGACGGACAATAAAAGTGAAAGACTAATGGCCGTAAAACTTATAGTTTTCCACAAAGTCCGTATATTTAAAGACCCACACTAGATTTTCTCTACTTTCTCATTCCTCAGTTCTTTTACATTAGAAATACTAACTTGTATCTAGATATCAATGCTCAGATTAATTTCTTCGAGCAAGGAGATATCGTGCTCAGAACCGGGTCCCGGAAATCGCTTTAAGACCTGTTTTGAAAACCTCTCGAAGCAACAAAAACGCTTAGAATTCATCTCGGAAGCGGGACGCCTTTCGATGGATAAAATTAGACTCAGTGATAGTTTTACAATAAATGAAAAACGTTTAGAACTAATGAGTAGCTAACACAAAGTGCCAACTAAATTAGCATTTCATATTCAATCTCGTAGGTTGTAGAGATTCAGTGTTTCTTGTTAATTGGCAACACATGATTCGACGTTGAGTTTCGAGAAGATTATTGACACCCATAGATTATTATACAGCTTTGTGGTGACCAGTCAGTTATCAGATATAGCCAGCAAACAGCGGGAGCAAACAAGCTTCAGGTTTGCCGGAGAAACGGATGCTATAGAGAACGTTGTCCATGATTATAATTAGTGAACGTTGTACAGTTCTTTTACAAAGTGAGTTTGGGATAGCCATCATTCAAATCTCCACTCTATTCTTTGTATGGTATTTTCAAGAGAACTTTTTTATTCATGGGAAGTAAATGCTAGACTGCTGTGGAGGCAATTTATTATAATTTGTTTAACCGCGCCAAAAAAGCTTTAAAACTCGTCACAACGGGGGAACAACAATCTTTCACTGGGTTAAGAAAATTGTAACATGTTTGGAGTACGATTAGAGCATTGGATTGCGTAAACTATACTTAACGAAACAAGGAAATTATAGTATTTCAGTTTGAAAAATATGCGGATGTAAGGGCTAATATATTAATGTTATTTACACAAAATATCTCAGCGCTATCGGCGTGACGATGATGATGTTTCATGCGGATGACAAAATCGATCATCAAGACAAGCCGTAAGGTCGGAAGTGTGTCAATAATTCCGTATTTTCACTCCTCGGATGACGCTAGTATAGTTCCATATGCTTTTTATAACTGTAGAACCTATAATTATATTGCTCTATTGTTTATAGACATCTCCTCGGTGTTCACTCGTACGCATCTTTTGACGTCAAAAACAGGAATTAACGCGGAGGTCCATCCCTGACCAAGTAGAACCATGTCAGCATCGCCAGTGGTCGGTCGTGAATTCGGAACAACGAGAATGAACGCGTCAGGTAGGAACTAATACTATTTACTATAGATACATACAGGGTAACATAGATTGTTGTAAACGTAGATGAAGCATGCTTATTGGCCATCACTTGATACGGATACCGTTAATAATATGTTATCATGAGGATGTTGAGGCGTCAATTTTTTCTTGTACTGTACGGCTAGTGACTCGTTCAGATCAAAACTTGTACAGTTTTTCAAAATGAAACTCTAACGTTCAACAGCTTAATCTCAACTTCAATTTCACACACGAGTACTGTGCTTGTATTCATGTGTCCATAATTCATATTAGCAAAAGGTATAATATAGCAATTAGCCGAGAGCTGTTTTCGATCCAAAACGTCTGCTTGCACATTGGATATGGATAATTGATATTACACACAATTGTGCTACATGGCATTTTTGCAATATGCATCTTATTATTTTTCAAAGCGAAAAGCATCCTTGTTGTCAAGGGGTTATATTCGCTAAAAATAAAAAAAGCCAGATCTGTCAATAAAAACAGGATAGAGGAAAATAAACACGCTGCCTTGTCTGAACACGGTCTCCAGCTACTAAGATGACCTTGTTGCTATGTAGTGAACGACATTTGATAATGTCTGCAAGATTTGTCCAAACTCTGCGCTCTTACAAATGATTACTATTTGTGAGTGGATATTATTATGACTGTGACGTGATCGCAGCAATTCGCACACCAACTTTTCCGAGCTAAGCTGCCACCTGTGAGAGTTCTACCAGAAGTTCAAGTATGTAGAATTATGAAAGAGATTTGTACTCTATCGTCTACAATCTTAACTCTGAGGTATCATCATGGAAACTTTCAACTGCGAATTCAGTAATCATTGTAAACACCATGATTGTGATAATTTAAATGCTTGAGCGTTCACAAGATTGCAATATAAGCTGCTATTATAAGAACTCGCCATAAAGACTATTCACAGAGTGCCATCCGCCATCAATATTCTTGCATTCTTCACTGTAATTAAGAGTAGGCATGTTTCTTGATGAAGATACCGTTAAAATGCATGATACTACGATATCACTAGTAGTTAGCGCATAATATATTCTAAATCTTTTCCAATACCATTGCATCTGTTTTAATTCAATCAATTATTATGGTGAGTTGCTCAAGGATGGATGGATAATGCAATGTACTTTACGATTCAAGTTCGTCCAAGATAGCATGGAATAAGTTGAGAGTTGCAAAAAACTTTGAAACTTTTTTTGAAGACTAAGAAAGTTATGATCCACCTCGTTTCCAAAGATGCGCTAGATAATGCTATCGTTCCACAACACGGAAAGATTCAAATTAGTCTTAGAAGTTAACTGGTGTTTGCTTTGAAAGTTTCCTCATTAAAAACATGGATTTGTGATCATTAGGCAACGTATAGGACTCTAGTTCCAAAACAAAGACAAACTATTTACTCGGGTTCATCCTTAGCGACAGGCATTAAATTTGGCATTCCAATCTGCCACCGCATTTTGGTGCATAGGAAGTAATCAAGTCTAAAATTTCTTTAGCTATTTCTGTGTTGAAAGAGAGAAAATATACAGCGTTAGTACCACGTCAGGGTGCAAAATGAGCACAACTTTTGAGTTTCTGCGCACGAAATCACCGCAGAAAAGCAGTTTGATATTCCAGGGGCGATCTCAACCGCTTCCGTATTGGAAAAAGTGCTTTACTTGCAACATGCTCAAATTTGACCCACTCGCAAGTTTTCAGCAACAACGCGACATCTTCGGCTATGAATTTAAAAAAAAAAACACAACCCAGCATGGCACATATGAAGGGTTAAACTCTAAATTTTGTCTCATACAAAGCGCGTGCTATTCTAGGTAGAAATTTGACGGCAACAATGCCTGTGGTAATCTAAATTGAATTACGTTTAAATTCAACACCACTTCCGTTGTGACTGGCAAGATTCATGATTGAAACTGTACATGAAGGTGATCAGAAATACCAAAGTTTTGAGGAGAATTACTAAATCCAAATGAAGCCAAGACTTATACTTTAGATAGATCAGATGTTTAAGCTGTCTACATCTATGACTCTATCAGTTCCTTAAAACTGTTCTCCAAAGAGATCCACTAAAATTCATCTCTTATTGATCCAATGTTAGTATATATACAGGATGAAACTAGAATAGCTGAAGAAAATCTTTGGGTGGAATTGAATTGAAACCATGTATGTGGCCTAAAGTATAGAAAGAACTCACTGGGATTAAAAGGAAAGAATAGACTATTGATACAGACTTTGAAATAAAATGAAGCTCAGAAAATTTAATTTCTCTTGACGTTGATTGCGTAAACGGGGCGCGTTCCGCAAACTTGCATTCGTTGTTGTTCTACACAAACACACATTGCGTGTACACAAGACTAAGAGAGAATGGCCTAGAGCCAAAGTCAAGGTGTTTTGTTGGCATATTTCTGAGCGAAACAGCACGACAGCTCGTACCATAGTGTACGAGAACGCGGCATGATGCTTAATCTAGTGTGATCACTTAGCTAGGTAAACTCCGAGGTGTAAGATTTGTCACTAAGGATAAGGTGACATTCTAGCAGCAGCTGTGTACAAGGAAGTTGTTTCCTTCCGCTTTTCACAAATTATGTACAATCAGCTTATGAGAAAAATGAGCTCCAAACATAGAAATGCACACCAAAATATATCACAAAAATTTCATTGATACATTAATTGGAAACGTATTTAGATTAGATGAGGGCCTGCTCTTTAATTCTGTCGATTACCTAAACTAGAAAAATCGTTTAAAAAGGTTCTCTTGAGCTATATTGAAAGCGACTCAACCGAGATCACATTACAACACGATCTATGTCATTCAAAAAGACGGTTCTATGATATTTGTGTATAGTTATGGAGCTAAGCGACAAGGTGTGCTTTCCAGTTGGCAAAATGAGCAGCTTGAGTAAGTATAATGCGCTGTAGGTTACAAAGTTCTACTTTTCCTTAAATTCCCATAGCTAATACTGTTTCATTGTCTTACAAACGATACACTAAGAAAATTATTATGTTACTATAGCGACTCAAAATCTTCCGCATACTTCACTACTTTGCTTCCTAGTGCAAAAATGATCCCTTTGTGCAGACCATTATGCTTCTTTGAATAACAGGGTGACTTTGGATTATTTTATAGCTAGAATAAGGTCTAAAAAACTTGCTGTATTTTGTGATACAAAGTCTCGTGAAATCGCAGGTTGAATGTACGATTGCAACTCTTTAATGATTGGACCATCCTGTGAAGTATTTTCAATACAATAGCTCATATAATGCTTCTTGGCGCATAAGATATCAGCCTTCCTGGGTATTGTTAATGGATTTCAAGTTGGCATAGATAAGTATGTTGCATTGCATGTCCTTATTAATGCGAAACAACACGGCAACATGGTAAAGAATGTGCACTTTTTAATGAAAATATTCTTAGAAGCACGCAAATGCTCAAAGAGCTTATATTGTGATTATAATATTTAAAAGATTGGTTGACCAAATGTAGACTATTCAAGGTATTTCATGTAACAACGCACCCACGCTTATATCTAGAAACATTTCGAGGATTATGTAGCAATTATTTGGGAAGTATAATTTCTGGCCGATGCGTCATTTGGGGGTGGATGGAAGCGCGTTTCATTGAAACATTTTGAGGGTTGGATGTCAAGTGCAGCTAATTAGCGAGAAATCTTTCTCAACAATAAACTGGTTACATAATATTGACACTTACATAACAGTTATCTCTTATTGATCCAATGTATGCTAAAGGAAGAAACGTAAACTAACTATATTTACACTGGATAGTTGGTGTTAAACTGTTGTTTTCATATAAAGGTCCAGTAACAGCCTTCTCTTATTAATCCAAAGTTACTACTGAGTCAATAAAAGATGATTCTTTGTGGATCTCTCGGAAGAGCAATTTAGAATTGATAGAACTATTTTTCGTAAACATAGTTTGGTTTAGGTTTCTTAAGTAGTAACAATAAAAGATGACTCTTACTGGATCTCCAGAAAGATGAGTTATGGAATGATAGAAGCATCGAGCATAAAGTGGAAGTTAACCAGTAAACTTAGAAAGACCTAGCGCCAGTTGGTCGGAAGTGTAGGAAGGTTTAAAAATAAGCGTGGAACAAAGCAATGAACGCCAGGTACACCTAAATCAGCTGGGAGACATTCAAATCTATTTTCATTTCATTCCGGAAAGTAGAGGTGGCCATAGGGTTTCTAGAAGCTTCTCTTACGAAACTTGCGTGGGGTGTGCGCACGTCAGAGTAAGAGTCGTTTGTTGTAAGCTACATTCCTTGCACGCGACGCTAACACACTTCCTATCATTAGCCTCACTTCCTCAATCACCAATGACTGGCCACCATAAAGAAGCTTTGAAGAATAACTACAACCCAGTCAAACATACTTGTACCCGAAAGTGAATGGTATGAGCCCCCCCCCCCCCGTCAATGTTGGGAAAATAAATAGAGCTTGAATTGAATAGCCATAATTAGCCACTCAGCAACATTGTACAGGGTTGGAAAGGTAAAATTGAAAAGCGTCACAGCGTTTTTAGTCGTTGATTGTAGTTGCCATGGGTAAAAGGGGTCTCCCTTTACGAACGTTTTTTGACAAATGTACCAAACTACCCAAAATTTGGCCCAGACACTTACAATTGATATAATTAAACAAATAAGTCATTTTCAGGCCATATAATCATGTTTTAAAATCAGCATTAAGGCCAGTTCACACAGGCGATTTCCGATGCGATTTTTCTCGTGTTGAACGATGTGACAGAGTGGATAACTGGCGAGTATACTTGGTCCAACAATTTTGCTAATGCACTCGCCAGTCAACCTATTCGATCACATCCACTAAAAGGATTGATGTAAGTCGATTCAGTATGAAAAATTACAAGCTCTTGTAATAATTAAAAAATTTGTTTTTGTTTTTCACCGATTTTTTCAGAACTTGCAATATTTGTCCCAAACCGCGCCAACTTTGCGCCAGACGTTACCAATCGATACATTTTAAAAAAGATATTTTCAGGTCACAAAAACATGTTTAAAAAATAGTTTCAAGTTTGACGATCTGTGTGGATAGATAAATCTGGTACTTTTGAAAAAAAACCACATTTTGGGGGTCAGAAAAACATGATTGAAAAAATACGAAAACTTTAAGTAAACTATAAAAGCTTTCCAACAGCAAAAGTTTTTGAAGTTTGCAATTGTGTCCAAAACCATCCTAAACGTCCCGTACAGAGGGCATACCACAGAATTATGACCGAAGGCTTATCAAAAGTAAAAGCCACTTTGCTACCACGTGGTAGCAGCCTGAAGCTAACCTTGACCTGACTTGATCTCGGTACGCCCGACTTCCGAGAGTGAAACTTCGGAACCTTGATCTATTTTCAAGATTTCGTGTCGGAAAATGAATCATAGAAGTCCTTTGTGACAACGGAAATGGAAAAGACTCTTATAAGTTTAATCTTTTAACTATAGGATGCCATTTTTTGTGAGACACAAATGATTCTTGTTGATTGAAAGAAATTAGATACAAAAATCAACTGCTCCAAACGTGTTCGCATCCACCAAAGATTAGAAAACATCTTTCATGCTAGAATTTTTCAGCAACTATGTTTGCCATTGAATGCAGAGACAAGCAATCCGTTTAGCTGTCAGAAAACAGATAGAGAACAGAAGCAATTAATGAGCTTAAAGTTTTACCAACTGCTTATCCGTTGCAGAAACGACAGTTGCAAAAAGACAGAACATCTGTTCACTACTTTATACGAACTATCAATGTTTTCGTTAGAGAAAACCCCGTATTGTAACAGTCGCAAGAATGCTTCACCTCTTAAGATTTAAATACGTCCAACAAACATGTCCTTTTCGCACATGGACCTTTTATACATCCAGTACATATGATCGTTGATGATCGTTGAGCCTCAATCTCAACTAATGCAATATGCAACTTGTACAGCATCTCAATGTAGCATTCATCTGTTTTCCACAGGCAGCCCAAACCAAATGGTTACAAAGAAAACGACGCACAAGAACTCCACTCATTTGTGGGAATTCCTTCTGGAACTTCTCACAGATGAAGCATGTTCTTCACTCATTAGTTGGACAAAAGAAGAAGAATATGAATTCAAATTAAAAGACACAGAAGAGATAGCTAAAAGATGGGGAAATCGCAAGCATAGACCTCGAATGAACTACGAGAAACTAAGTCGAGCTCTACGGTACTACTATCAAAAGAATATTATTAAAAAGGTAAGGTTTGTTCATTCGACTATTACTAACTATAATGATTGTCTAATATCCATGCTATTTATGGCAAATTGCGTTAATCACAAGTTTGTCTCATCAATTCTTTCCAAAGAAGTCGTTGTATACAAAAGATTCAATTGGTATTCGTTTTTGACAACAATCAAATGATATTGGCTTGCGCACAAATCCAATGCAAGCTCAGCAGTACATAATGAGAGTGGCCAATTATACTACATGACATGGAGGCCAAATATAAAGTGGTTTGACATTGGCCAAGTTTAAATTGGTAGTGCGTGCAATATGCTAAGTAAATTACCCATGTCCTATTGTAAATGCATAGAAAACGGTGTTTGCATTCTAGGTCCAATATTCAAGTAGGCTCACTTAACTTTTAAGAGCGCGCCGAGAAACACATCCTCATGACATATCGCACTGTTAACAAATTTCCGACAGTCAAGGGACCCCTGGCGATTATTAACCTTGCTCGTTCCTGCAAGTTTACAATTCATTTCAAAATGTCGCTGGTGGTAGAAGCTACGGAAATTGCCAAACATGTTTTCTTAAGAACCTTTTCAATGTTGAATCATAATGAATTTGACCAGCTGCGCATGACTGAAGACACAGTTGGACTGTATCATATGCGAAGGACCCCTATAGATATCCACCAAAATATGCAATCATAACTAAAAGTTTTAACCGAAAAACAATTTCTACCACATTTACCAAGTGATACCATGGAAAAACTTTTATGAAATCTCCAGATTAGATTGAAGAAATAGAAATTTGTCTATTCTTCCAATGACCACTGCACTTCCAAACTCAACATTACGATTTTCGATAAAGCAATACTCGCCCTGCATTTATCAATTTCTACATATATCAAGAATGGATCCGGTTAACGAGGAAATCGAAAGACCTCTTGAGTGTGCGGAAATATGTACTTGAAAATAATTCGAAATAGCACCTTATGGACTCAGTACATACACTGGAGTGTCTTTAGTAGGTTACACCCACTGAACTATATAACATGGAAGGTCAACTTCAGTCATTTGAGCAATCTAAAAG
>JAODVQ020010749.1:0-21625 GCA_025400075.2 Phenganax stokvisi
AGGGTGTTCTGGACAGTGGCGAGGCAACCGTGCGCGCGCACAGGCGATTGATCATCTCTTCGCCGTCTCCCAAATCCAGAATTCGGAAGCGGAGGCCAAATCGAACTTCTTTCACGCTTGACCTGCTCACTGTCGTATGAATCTGCACCGTCAGGCGAAATTCGAGTTGAGTGATCCAGTTCTGAGCCACAAGTCGCGCAGTACGATGCGTGAGACTCATTTGCCGAAGCGCAGCTTGTGCAGCTCATGAAGCCTAGGGGAGGAGGGCGTTCAGGGTCGGGAATGTATAAACGCTCGCCGCATCTGCCGCACGCGTAATCCACACTGTCGTTTCGGGTGCCGCAGTGCATGCAGTAGATGCTTATTTGATCTGAGTTCAATGGCGCTTCAGGCATTGTCAATCAGACCCGAGGTATTACAGGCAGCTACCAGATAACTGAGAATGAACTTCGCCAAGCATAGACAAATCTTAATACGCCCAAATTCTGGCTTCGGCGCTTTTCATGGCTGAAGCATAGGCTCAGCGATATCGGCAGCGATGGCCCCCTGCATCGCTGAGAGTATGTCTTCGAGTTCATCCACACCTAAATCGTCAATCGCTGGAGTAGGCGGCCGGACGGCGGCCGAGTCGAGCATCCCTCGTTTAAGCATCATGTGCTTCCTAATCGATAGCCCCAAGCCTGCGGAGTTCTCATATCGGATCAACGGCAGCCAACGATAGAACATCTCCCTCGCACCTTCAGAGTCTCCATTTGAGAATCTGGAGTGGACTTCAACCAAAACCTCTGGATAAGCAAAGCCAGTCATGGTCCCACAGGCGCCTCGCCTTAATTCCTCGTATAGAAATGAGCCGCCTAGGCCGCCGAAGATTCCCATCGCCTCACCCGTCAACGCTCTTACCGCAGATACTTTAGGCGGCGTAGGCGGGTCCTCGAGCTTTAGGTACTTGGCGTTTCTTAAATCTCGGTTTAGCTCCGCTATGAAATCGGGACGCATGTGTACACCTGTCTGTTCCGGAAGATCTTGCACTACCAGAGGAATCTCAGCCGCGGCGTCAAGTTGCTCGTAGTATGAGCGCACTGCCCGATCATTCGGCTTTGCCAAAATCGGCGGTGAAGCCATCGCAGCTGTTGCCCCCAATCCCTGTGCCTCTGCCATCCGTGCCACGGCTTGCGCCCCGCTCTGCGCGCTGACTCCGACTGTGACCGTCAACCGACCTCTAGACGCGTTGACGACGGCATCTATAATGTCTGCGCGCTCGGAATCTAGCAGCCTATGCGCCTCGCCCATCACACCCAGAGTCACCACTCCAGTGCAACCAGCTCTATGCGCACACTCCACCAGCCGGGCGACAGGACCAAGATCCACCGAACCATTGACCGAGAACGGGGTAGGCATCATGAAGTGGATGCCTTCAAACTTTGAAGATTCCATTATCGTCTTGCCTTCAAACTGCCGAAACTGCGTTCCATCGAGTTTACAGGAGATCAGTTTGCGCACATTGATTAGTGAATTGTCGCCAATCAGGCACGGGTGTATGATTAAACACCATATTCAACCATGTCTCGCGGCTCAGGCATGGTACATTGAACCGCGATTTCCGCCAGCAGAGTATCGAAATTGACAACCGTGGCAAATGAAAATCTAACCAGTTGGACTCCCAATCCCGACAATGCGCGCGTAATGGCGATCGATGCTGAAGAGATAGGGCATTTCGAGGAACAGAAAGAACGCTTTAGAAAAGGGGATTTCGAAGATACCGCATTCATGCGCTTCAGGTTGCGGCAGGGTGTCTATGGACAACGGCAGCCCGACCGCCAGATGGTGCGGATCAAAGCGCCTTTTGGTGGCTTAACAGCCCATCAGTTGGAAGTGTTGGGAGAAGTCGCCGAACGTTTCGCGCCACTCAAAAAAGGGCATCTCACTACAAGAGAAAATGTGCAGTTGCACCATATTCTGCTTGACGACACGCCGGAGTTGATGCGAATTATCGGCGACGCCGGCCTTACCACTCGTGAAGCCTGCGGCAACACGGTGCGCAACGTGGTTGCACATCCTTCAGCAGGCGTATCAAAGCATGAAGTGTTCGACGTCACTCCCTATGCTGCGGCGTACGCCAGGTATTTCTTGCGCCATCCCACCACGCAGAACATGCCGCGTAAATCCAAGACTGCTTTCTCTGGGTCCGAAATCGACGAGGCCATGACACCCTTCCACGACATGGGGTTCATCGCTCGAATCAGGGAAGGAAAGCGCGGATTCAAGATTGTGGTCGGTGGCGGACTGTCCACCATGCCGCAGATGGCGGAAACTCTGTCAGAGTTTGTTCCAGTAGAAGATTACATTCGCCACGCTGAAGCCGCCCTCCGCATCTTCAACCGTCAAGACGAGGAACGCAAGAACCTCATGAAGGCGCGCATCAAGTTCACCATCAAACGCTTGGGCATCGAGAAGTTCCGAGAGATGGTGGCGGAAGAGTTGAAAGGCGACTGGGCTGACAAGAAGATCGATCTAGATTCTCTGCTCTTTATCGAAGACGAGGAAGCCGACGCTCCTCCCATTCCTGAAAACCCAGACCTCGAACCAACCGACGATCAGATTTACGACGCTTGGAAATCCAGTTCTGTAGAAGAACAGCGCCAGAACGGCTTCAACATGGTATACGTGCGCGTCGAGAGAGGCGACATCTACGCCGAACAGTGGAAGCCATTGGCGGACATCGCCCGAGAGTTTGCAGGCGGCAGAGCGCGCATCGATCAACAGCAGAACATCGTGTTTCGATGGGTGCGGACAGAATCATTGCACAGCGTCTACAAGGCTCTCGACAAGATCGGTTTAGCCAACGCCGGACGTGAAACCATTCGAGACATCGTAACCTGCCCCGGCACCGACTCGTGCAAGTTGGGCATCACTTCGTCGATGGGGCTGAACAAGGCCCTCGGAGAAAAACTAGACGCTATGGATGTCTCCGATCCCCTCGTCAGCAATATCCATATCAAGGCGAGCGGCTGTCCCAACTCTTGCGGTCAGCATCACGTAGCCGCCATCGGTTTCCACGGCGCAGTCATGAAGGGGGGAGGCGGACAGGTTCCGGCTTACGAGTTGTTCATGGGAGGGTCTTCCACAGAAGGACCAGTGCGTGTAGGCTACCGTGTGCGCTCCAGAATTCCTGCTAAACGCGCGCCGGAAGCCTTGGAGATGATAGTCGATCACTACAAATCCAATCGCTTGGACGGAGAAGAGTTCAACGCCTTCATGGACAGAGTTGGAACTCAGCCATTCGAGGATATGTTTGCGCCTTGGAAGAGCGAGATCGGTCCGCTAGACCGAGAACATATCGATACCTACATGGACTGGGGTAAAACGGCTCTATACAAATTAGAGCGTGGCGAGGGCGAATGCGCGGTTTAATCTCCGCTCCCTGCCCGCACCCTTAAAGGATTGTCGATCCAAATTTGCTGCGCAACGCGTCGCGACTGCGGATAACGGTTCCCTCAGCGTCTGGAGAACCACCGCCGAGCTCTAGCACCGCAAACTTGATGTCGAGGTCGCCAATCATGATCGGCTTCAACTCGTCGAAGTCCAATATGCCCGTGCCAAGCTCTTGGTGCTCCACGCCGTCAATAGCGTCGTTGAGGTGTAGATGACGGATATGGGCTCCCAGAATGTCTATCGCCTCCTTGAGACCGTCTCCGATCAGCGCGTGGCCCACGTCTAGAGTCACACCTACGTTTTCGGAATGTATGCTGCCGACCAGATTCGCCAACTCCTCGTATGACTGAATCACGCTCCCCGGACTATGATGCATATTCTCCAAGCAGATATCCACCCCTGAACCGCTCGCATGAAACGCGGCATCCTCGACAAAACCGACGAGGTTGCGCAACGACTCACGTCTGATTACCTCTGACGCCTTCTCAGGTGAGCTCAAAGTAGGCACATCTATCATGCCTGGATGCAGCGTCACCCTGCTGCCGCCAATTTCACCGACCAACTCAATATCCCGCTTCAACTTAGCCGATGTCGCTTTCTGCACGCTGGCACGATGAGAGGCTGGTTGAGCGCCGTGCAGGAAATGGAGATTAAACGTGAGCCCATGTTCAGACGATGCCTTTTTCAGGAACTCTACCTCTTCATCGGCGAGTTCATCGGCGCTGTGATGTTTGCCGTGCAACTCTACAGAACGAAAGTCCCTGCTGATCACGAAGTCCACAGTGGAGCGGAGGTCTCCTCTGATCAACGTAGAGACTATGGATAGGACAGGCAATCCCAGTTCCCTTGAAAGTCAGACCAGCGTAGGCGGAAGAACCCGATTCTCAGCGGACCACAGATCTACAGTAATCGCCAACCTGCCGTTCAATTAGCTAACCGCCGAAGCGAAACTATCAGGGGCGGTCTTATGCGAAATGACTTTCTGGAATAGAGTTAATCCAACACCGCATCGGAGAGGTCGGAAGATTACAGATGCACAAATCCGCCTCGTCTTTCAAACGTTCTTTCCAGGTTCCGAACTGTCGTAGTCGTACTCGTAGTTGAGGGCTATGTACTCTTGCTCGTCTTCAGGCACCTGATCTTCGGGGAATATGGCGTTCTCAGGGCATACAGGCTCACATGCGGCGCAGTCGATGCACTCGTCAGGGCTGATGAAAAGCTGATTGTCCCCCGGCTTCGAGTAGATGCAGTCCACCGGACAAACGTCTACGCAGGATCCATCCATAACGTCTACGCAACCCTTGGAAATAATGTAAGTCATCCGCTAGATGCTCCTATCAGATCAATGGCCTTCGATTGAGTCAAAAGCTACATAGAGCCTACGTCAGTTAACTGCCGCAGCCGCAGCCACCGCCGCCGCACGCGCAGCCGCCAGCAAAGTTCGGGTTCGAGATCACAAATCCAGACCTTTGAAAGCCCTCCACATAGTCAATGCTGGAACCCTCCAGCAATGGAACGCTGGCTTCATCCACTAGAGCTTTAACTGATCCCTCTTCAAGCGAGCAATCATCTTCTGACGGTTCGTCTTCGAGGCCGAAAGAGTACTCCACCCCGCCTTGCGGAGTGGCTACCGCCGAGATGCGAAGATATGAATCTAGCGAGTCCTGCTCCTTCATCACTTCTTCGAGTTTAACCAGAGCCGCAGGCGTAAACGAAACTATTCCAGATCCATTCTCAATCGTCATTTAGTTCCTCCGTGGCTCCCTGCCACTGGTTTCGGCACCCAAATTCCCCCAACTTCACGCAGGAGATTCAGGCGGATTCAGAGTGTTGTTGGCACTCTGTATTACAATGTTAACGCAGTCTACAGCCCCAATCGCCTCGATTAGGAACAATGTAAGACATCGCTGTTCCTCCGATTAAGTTGGAATAACATCCAGCATGGCTTTGGTTGCGAGAAGTTGCTTTATAATGCTACTTATATTGCGGTTTCGGTCAGATTTGCCCTGAAAGTTGCGTTTTTCGGATTATTTTAGGGGTTTTTGCGGTTGCAAATGCTCCTCCAAAAATGCTCCGTCGATACCGATACTTAAAGAGACAGATAGAAATGGAAGGTACTGCATGGATCCTCTCGATCGCCTTATCGTCGCTGCCTTAAAAAGGGACGGAAGAGCGCCCAACGCGCAGATAGCGAAGCAAGTCAAAGTCAGTGAAGGGACCGTCCGTAGACGACTCAAGAAGCTAACCTCCGAAAAAGCGATCGACATTGTCGCAGTTCCCGACCCTCAGAAGATGGGGTATCACTCTGAGGTCTTGATCGGGATGCAAGTAGAACCAGATAAGTTGGAAGAAGTCGCAGCCAGAATGGCCGGGCTCAAGTACACCACCTTTGTGAGCATTACTACAGGCACTTACGATGTTTTCGCATGGGCTACTCTGCCCAACTCTTACGCATTGGGCGAATTCATAAGAGACCATGTAGGCAAAACTCCGGGTGTTCAACGCACCGAAACCTTCGTCTCTTTAGAAGTTAAGAAACGCAACTTCAGCCTTCCCATAGACATCGAGGAAGAAATGCAGTTGGCATCGACCAACGGACACTTAGAAGATTGAGAAGCAGTTGGTCCATATTGGTCCCTAGGTCAAGTCGCAGCTTCTCACAGAATATCCCGTGATCACTGACAGCGGTTTGGAGGAACACTGAAGCCATGCAACGTTCAACCGTCGGGACTGGTGTTTCGCGGATTCCGCTGGCAGCGGAACAGTATCGGAAATCGCTGTTCGACAGCTTCTTCCCTCAGGCGACCAACGCGCATAGAGTGTTGGCGTCGATCCTCTTCATTCTGGTCATTTTCGGTTGTGCCAAGGCACGTTTCTACTTACCAGACAATCCCACGCCGATTACGTTGCAGACTCTCGGCGTGTTGTTGGCGGGAAGCGTGATGGGTTGGCGCTGGGGCATCGCCACTGTCATGGGGTATTTGGCCATCGGCGCCCTCGGACTCCCTTTATTCGCCAACGAGGCTTTCGAGTTGAAGACCCCAGCCGAAGGATGGGAATACGTCACTGGTGTGACCGGCGGATATCTCATCGGCTTCGTCTTGGCGGCCGGAGCTTCCGGGCTGCTCAGTCAGTTGGGGTTTACTCATGCAAACTCCATTTGGGCACACTTGACCGGAAACCTCCTGATATATCTTCCAGCACTCATTTGGCTCTCCGCATTAGACTTCGGATGGCCTGCTGAAGGTCAACTGTTTCAGCAAGCCATGTATGTCTTCATACCTGGGGATCTGGTCAAGATCCTTGGAGCTTCCCTCGTAGCAGCCGGCATCTGGAGTTACATCGACAGTCGAGACGCCGATCCAAGAAATATGTAGGGCAAGCACCGGCCTAGTTACAGAGAATACTCGGTTCTTGCCCAGATCCGGCGCCATAACGAGAGAATCGTCTCGGAATCAGCGGCGTTGAATCACATACTCTCCCAGGGGCCATCTAGCCCAAAAGCGCAGATTGAGCCTTAGCCAAGCACACATCGCGTCTATCGGATAATAAAGGCATGTACAAAGACACAGACTGTGGCGCTCTCAGAGCGTCGGACATCGGAAAAGAAGTCACTGTAGCCGGCTGGGTGCACCGTCGGCGAGACCACGGCAATCTCATCTTTCTAGATCTGCGAGACAGGTCTGGACTGCTACAGGTGGTGTTCAACCCGGAAGTGTCGATCTCCACGCACCGTAGCGCTGAAGCGATGAGGAACGAGTGGGTAGTGCAAGTTCGAGGTAGCATCTCGGCTCGTCTGCCAGGAGCGGAAAACCCCTCCTTGGCCACAGGTGATGTGGAGCTGGTGGCGCACGAAACACAGGTGCTTAACAGATCGTCTACTCCGCCTTTTGAAGTCGAGGATGATTTAGAGGCAGACGAAGCTACACGGCTGAAGTTTCGCTTTATGGACATCCGACGCCCAGAGATGCTCAAACGGCTTCAGCTGCGGCACAAGGTGACTCACTTGATGTGGGACCACCTCACTCAAGAGGGATTCATACAAGTCGAAACGCCAATCCTCATCAAGTCGACTCCGGAGGGAGCTAGGGACTACGTGGTTCCTTCTCGTGTAAATCCCGGCGCCTTCTACGCCCTGCCTCAATCTCCTCAACAGATGAAGCAAATCTTGATGGTAGCCGGCGTGGAGCGGTACTTCCAAATCGCCAAATGTTTCAGAGACGAAGACTTACGAGCCGATAGGCAACCCGAGCACACGCAACTCGACTTGGAGATGAGTTTCGTGCATCAGCAAGACGTCATGCATCTTGTGGAAGGCTTGTACAAGCGGATCATACAAGAGTTGAGGCCCGACGCACGTCTTGAAGTCCCTTTCAAGAAAATCACATATTCCGAAGCCATCGAAAAGTACGGAGTCGACAAGCCTGATGTCCGCTTCGGACTGGAGATGTCTACTCTAACCGAAATCGCAGCAGCCTCGGATGCACGCGTTTTTAAGGCCGTCGCCGCCTCTGGAGGAGTAATCCGAGGCTTTGCCGCGCCGGGCTGCGGCATCTACACGCGGCGACAAACCGATGCGCTGATAGAGATAGCAAAATCAGCAGGCGCACAAGGGCTGGTTTACATCGCCATAGATCAGACTGCTTCCGACCTTGAAGACATCCTTGACGAACATGTGCGCTCACCGCTGAAAAGCTATCTCTCCCTTGAAACAGTCAAACAGATCGCCAAGCAGGTTAACGCTCAACCAGGCGACCTGATACTAGTCGTAGCCGGGCCTGAAAAAGTCGCTAATGGCGCTCTAAGCGCGCTGAGGTTGGAGTTAGCGGAAAGGCTGGGACTCATAGACCCCGACGAGTTCAGTTTCGCTTGGGTTTACGACTTTCCGCTATTCGAGTGGGACGACAACGCCAAGACTTGGACGCCGGCTCATCACGTGTTCTCTTCTCCCAAACAGGAGCACATCGAGTTGATCGAAAGTGATCCAGGGAAAGTGTACGCCGATCTATTCGACCTGACCTGCAACGGAGTGGAGCTTGGCAGCGGCAGCATCCGAATCCACGACCCTGAAGTGCAAACCAGAGTCTTCAATGTAATCGGCTATTCCGATCAAGAGATCGAAGAGCGTTTCGGACATCTTCTAACCGCCTTCCGTTACGGTGCGCCACCGCATGGCGGCATGGGGCTTGGACTCGACAGGCTAGTGGCGATGATTGCGGGAGTGAAATCTATTCGCGAGGTGATCGCATTCCCGAAAACCCAATCCGCCATCGATCCTCTGTTCGAAGCGCCTTCCTCAATTGCGCAAGATCAGTTGGATGAACTCGGCATCATGATTGAGTCGCCAGCCGATTAACGACCTGATGCTCCCAATAGGTTTTCTCGGCGACACACGCCGAAAGGCGTAAATTACAATCGCAGTTAGTCGAGTCGCCTCATATGTGTGTGGATCTCCTCCTGTCGAAATCTGGAGAATCCACGGGTACTATCAACAGAGCGCCTCCACGATGCAATGCCCTTAAACGTCACACAGGAAGAAAATGAGAACGGCGAGGTAGTCCTCAATGTCGAAGTGGACGCCGAAATGTTCGAGCGTCACCTCGCATCCGCCGCCCAAAAAGCTTCCCAGCGAGTAGACATCCCCGGGTTCCGCAAAGGCAAGGCGCCCCGCGCCATAGTACAGAGTTTCGTCGGCAGAGAATACCTAGTCGAAGAGGCCATCGAATCGCTTGTGCCAGACGCAGTCTCCAATGCCGTCGAACAGCAACAGATCACTCCTTTCGCCACTCCGAGCGTAGAGGTGCTAGAAACAGATCCGGTAGTAGTCCTGTCCGTCTCTGTGCCTCTGGAGCCCGATGTCGTTCTGGGCGATTACGGATCGATCAGGTTTGATGACGAAGCCGATGAAGTTACCGATGACACAGTGGACGAAGCCATCGCCACCCTCCGTAGAACTCAGGCTTATCTGCAGCCTGTCGAAAGATCGGCAGAGATAGGCGACATCGTCACAATGAGTGTTAAAGCGACCGTCGGTGAAACCGAGCTTCTTAACATCGAGAACCAAGAATTCTTCCTGAGGGCCGGCGCCAATGCGCCATTCGAAAACTTTTACGAAGGCGTGTCGGGCTTGGCGGCTGGAGAATCTAAGTCGATGCAATTGCGAGTCCCCGAAGAGTTGAGCAATCAAGAAATAGCCGGGAAATCGGCTGACGTGCATGTCTCTGTGTCTGAAGTGAAGCAAGAAATCCTTCCGGAACTTGACGATGGTCTTGCCTCAATATACGGCGAAGAAGGCGTCGATACCCTCGAAGAAGTACGCACCAGCCTGCGCGCTGCGCTGGAAGAAGAAGCCGAGAATAGACTGATTCGCCAGCTTGAGACCAAAGTCGTGGATGCCATAGTGGAGATGAGCGAGTTCAAAATCTCCCCGATCATCGTCCAACGCGAGAGCAGATATCTGTTGGAACAGGAGATCGAGCGCAGGCAGCGTCTCATGGGCAGGCACGCCCAACCTTTGAACCCCGGCGACATACCGAGCGAAACGTTTGAGCAGGCTGAAGAAGCCGCCCGAACCAGAATAAAACGGTCTCTAGTAATCGAAAAACTCGCAGAAGCGGAAAATACGGAAATCTCCGATGACGATGTGTTGGCGGAGATCCAGAGAACTAATGAAGCCATCCCTCCCGACGCCGATCCTTTACAGGACGACGAAGAAACCCGAGCGTCTGTAAGACGCTATCTGATACGCCAAAAATCTCTTAGCAACGCTATTCGCATGGCACGAGGCATTAGTGAAGACAGCTCAGAATCTTGAGAGTCTGAAATGGAGAACATCAACAAAATGAGCATCGTGGACAAACCCGAAAACATTATCCCCATGGTCATTGAAACCGGCGCCCGGGGGGAAAGAGCTTACGATATCTACTCTCTTCTACTCAAAGAGAGGATTGTATTTCTGGGAACGCCAATCAACTCTCAAGTAGCAAATGTCATCGTCGCCCAGCTCCTTTATCTAGCCGCTGAAGACCCTGAGCGAGACATCAATCTATACATCAACTCTCCAGGCGGATCGGTATACGACGGAATGGCGATCTACGACACCATGCAGCTCATCTCATGCGATGTCTCCACAATCTCAGTCGGCCTCTGCGCAAGTTTCGGAACCGTTCTGCTGGCTGCAGGAAAAAGAGGCAAAAGATTCGCCTTGCCTAACTCCACCATACACATGCATCAGCCCATGAGCGGCACTTCCGGGCAGGCGTCGGACATCGAGATCCACGCACGCGAAACACTCCGCATCCAAGATCGCCTGCGACAGATCATCGCAGACCATACCGGACAATCGTATGAACAAGTAGCGCGCGACAGCGACCGAGACTTCTGGATGACGGCTGAACAGGCGGCGGAGTACGGCTTGGTGGACCAAGTACACGAGACCGCGCACACCGATAGCAGCAACGGAAGAATCCAATCTGGCGTGGCATGAAGAGCGAACCATCGGCTCGCCGCGCCTTCGGAACAGATCTTAGCGACTAGGATTTTGAACAACGAAGGAAACAGAAACTCCATCCAGCGGGGACGAAGCCGAAAACTCTGCTCGTTCTGCAAGAAACAGCAGACTGAAGTCGGCATGCTCATCGCCGGCCCAAACAGCATCTTCATCTGCAATGAGTGTGTCGACAGGTGTCGCAACATCATCAGCCAAGCGACTAAACCGCCTAGTGAGCGGAGCGCTCAAGATAAACCGGCAAACAGATTTTCACCCACCACTCCCGTTCAGATTTACCACCAGCTGCAACAATACGTCATCGGGCAGGAATGGGCCAAGAAGGTGCTCAGCGTAGGCGTCTACAATCACTACAAGCGAGTGCTCTTTAGAGACAAGAACGATGACGATGGCATAGAGCTTCACAAAACCAACATAATGCTAGTGGGGCCTCCCGGTTGCGGCAAGACATATCTGGCTCAGACGCTCGCACGGATATTGAAAGTGCCATTCGCTATTTCTGACGCCACCTCGATCACCGAAGCGGGATATGTAGGCGAGGATGTGGAGAACATCCTCTTGAGGTTGCTCCAAAACGCTGGCAATGATGTCGCAAAGGCTGAACGCGGAATCGTATATATCGACGAGATTGACAAGATCGCCCGCAAAGACGCTAACCCTTCCGTCACACGAGATGTTTCCGGCGAGGGCGTGCAACAGGCGCTTCTGAAAATTCTGGAAGGCGCCATCGTAAACGTGCCGCCCCAAGGCGGACGGAAACACCCTCTCCAAGAATTCATCCCGGTCAACACCGAAAACATCCTTTTTATCTTGGGAGGCGCGTTCGAAGGGATCGACGATTTAATCCGTAAACGTCAGCGCAAAGCACGAGAAGGTACAAGCATAGGCTTCAATGTGGCGGCTACTCCCGGAGAAACCCGCCTAAACAGCAGCGAACCCAAGGCTTCAGCCACAGTTCAACGCGATTTGACCGATGTAACTCCGGAAGATTTGCGAGAGTACGGCTTCATACCAGAGTTCATAGGCAGGATGCCGCTCGTAGTTGGACTATCCGACCTCTCTTGCGATCAACTCGTCCAAGTGCTCGTAGAGCCACGCAACTCAATCGTTTCTCAATACAAGAAGCTGCTGGAGTTCGACAATATAAACCTCAAATTCGAAGAAGAGGCTCTCGAAGCGATTGCAGAGCAAGCCATCGAACACGGCACTGGTGCAAGAGGCCTGAGATCCATAGTGGAAGGGCTTCTGATAGATGTCATGTACGAACTGCCTTCTATACCCAGCGCCGCCAAGTGCGTAGTCTCTCGTCAAACCGTGGAAAACGGTCAACGGCCGGTAATCACGGATTCTCAGGGCCTGCCACTCGCCACCGGTTTGGCAAGTCAGCGTAAAGCAGCTTAAGCACCCTGGCAACCCCTCGAATTGGACCCCGTAATGACGATCCGAGTCACCATAAACGGCTCTGATGTCGAACTGCCTGAAACTCTGTCAGTATTCAAGTACTTGGAAAGCAAGGGACTTGCAGAACGCCGGATCGCTGTAGCCCATAATGGAGACTTGCTCCCAAGGGACAGATTTCAAGAAACCATGATCAGCGAAGGAGACATCCTCGAGATAGTTCGCCCGGTCGGAGGCGGATGAAAGTAAGAAACTGCGTGTTGTCGGAGCCTAATATGGCGAGCGAACCCGACTCTATTCCTCGACGCAGACTGCTCCTACCGCTGTATCGCCTGAAAACTCAGAACGATACTTGTGGCAACCTACTACAGTGAATGTGTGAGATCCGCAACACTTCTCGCGGTTGAATGACGACTTCCACAACTCTCCGGTATCCCAATCCTCAGCCTCACCGTCGATGCTCGTTGCGCTGCTGGGGCTTCCACGTGGATTCTCCCATGTCACTGTCGTGCCGACCTTCACCTTCAAGAATTGTGGCTCGAAGGCGTCAGTGTCTTCTATAGAGACGTTGACCTCTCCAGTCTGTGCAGGACCTTCTGGAATCTCCACTTCAAAATCTGCGGTCTGCTCAGTTTCTGATCCGGCATCCGTTCCTACAGCGGTGTCAGATTGAGTTTCGCCGGCTTCTGCTGCGGCAGTCGCTTTCGCCGCAGCTGTAGCCTGCGCCTGTGCCGCCACACTCCCTGCGTCTACTTGCAACTGTATGTTAGTAGGGTCGCCACCCGCAGCGATCACAGCCTCGGCAGTCGCTGTGGCGAAGTCAATCTTCTTCTCAGCCTCAAACGTCTGAATAGTCTCGAATTGAGTCGTCGCTTCACCACACCCAAGCACGATCAATAGGCTTGTTGCAACGATTGAAAGAGTAAAAACCTTTACGATGCCGAATCTTTTCAACATTTTGGGCCTCGTCAGATCTCATGCAATTTGGCGCAGTCTGGGGTCTAGACGGTCTCTGAGCCAGTCCCCTAGGAAGTTCAACGCCAAAACCAAGAAGAAGATCGCAGTCCCGGGCACTAGCGATATGTGGGGAGCCTCGTTGAAGTAGTCCCGGCCTTGGTTCGTCATGACGCCCCAAGCAGGTGTGGGAGGCTGAATCCCCGCGCCTACAAAACTTAGAACCGACTCTGCCAGAACCAAACCGCTTGCACTCAACGACGCCACGACGATCATAGTGTTAAGAACTCCTGGGGTCAGGTGCCTCAGTATGATCCGGATATCGGACGAACCCGCAACTCGTGCCGCGGCAACGAAATCGAGTTCGCGCAAGACGAATACTTCAGCCCTGATGACTCTCACGAAGCCAACCCAAGCTATCAGCATAAGCACGAACATCAACATATCGACCGTCCAGAACAGAACCTGAATCTTGGCGCCGAACAGCTGTATCACCAGCAGAGCCACCATCAGGAAGGGCAGCGCGTTCCAGATGTCGACGAAACGCGTCACCAACTCATCAAGCACTCCGCCGTAGTACCCGCTGAACAAGCCCACTGCCGTGCCCAGTATCATGCCGGTAGTCAAAGAGAATGCCACAATCGCCACCGAGATGCGAGAGCCGTGCAGTAGACGGCTGAAGATATCTCGACCAGCATGGTCGGCGCCGAACACATGCAGCTTACCGCACTGTTCTTCTTCGCCCTTCGCAGGGTCGCACGGCTGCCAACCAGCACGAACCGACGAGTCTTGCGCCTGCGCATTAGCTAACTCACTGGAGCCGATAGGCAACTGAGTGCTTGCCTTGGAACGAGACCATATCGTCTGGTTTCGATCTGGAAGATACCCCTCATCGCGCGGAAATGGCGCTACATAAGGGCCGATCACCGCCATCGTCAACATGACTACTAGGATGATGCTAGGAATTACCGGGTATCGGCGAAGGAGATACCAAGCACCCGCAAATATTCCTCGGCGGGACTGCTGGATTTGACTATCGATCGCTTCCGTCAGAGTCGCTTCTGCTTCTATGGTCATAGTTTCGTCTCGTTAAATCCCGATTCAATCGCGCTCTCACGCCTTTGCCAAGTTTTAACCCAACCTAACCCTAGGATCGATAATTGTGTACAAAATATCCGCCAACGTTGAAAACACGAGATAGTAGACGAGAAATACTATCACCGAGCCGAGGAGCAATGGAAAGTCGTTATTCTGCACCGCGTCTTGAAGCGCCACCTGCCCAATCCCTGGCCACCCGAACACGATTTCTATCACCAGCGCCCCGTTCAAAAATCCAGCGAACAGAAGAAGCATCGACGTGATCGGCACCACCAAGGCGTTCCTCAACGAATGCTTGAACAGCACTGTCCATTCATTCACGCCCTTGGCTCGCGCCATCTTCACATATTCCGAATCTAAAACCTCAAGCATCGATGACCGGGTCAGTCGCATCAGTCCAGCCGCAGAGGTAACAGCTAACGCGGCACAGGGCAACAAGTACTCGGTAGGTATGAATTCATCGGCAGTGCGTCTGCCGGCAGGAAGCCAGCCGAGGATATTGGAAAATATCAAGATCATCACCATCGCCGTCAGAAACGGCGGCGCCGCCTGGCCTACTAGAGCCGCGAAACGCGCGATGTAGTCGAAAAACCCACCTCTCCTAACAGCCGCCACAACTCCCGCCGGCACACCCAGCAACACAGCTCCCAGCCATCCCCCCACTCCAAGCTGCAATGTCGCACCCAACTTGCCCTTCATGATGTCCCAAACCGAGATTTGAAGGCCAAGTGAAACTCCAAAATCAAGTCTAGCCACACGTCCCAACCACTCAAAATACTGCACTATAGCGGGTTTGTTGAACCCTAAGCGGTCGCCCAGTCGCTCCCAAGATTCACGCGTGAGTCCGTAGCCGCTTTGTGGAACGAACTGCTCGCGAGGGTCCGTAGGGCTTACATGCACCAAAAGGAAAATGGCCGCCGTCGCCCCCACGATTGAGATCAGAGTAGATATGAACCGTCCGGTTAAGAAACGAAACACTGTTCTCTCCTCAGATCTAAATTCGGCTTGTCCGATCCCGCCCTTGAACCAAGCCTAGGATCAGAACTCGTTTTGCGTTCTACTAACACGGTCAATAAAAACCGTTGCTACGCCAAGATCAATGCAACGACCATCTTGGCCTCTTCATCAAAAATCAGAAACTTACTTGTCGCATGTGAGCGCACAGTCTGATCAGTAGTTGATGAAGCATCAGCGAGGCACGGAACAATCACTTCTATGACCATCCGTGTCTCGCCGAATATTGCTTAAGCATCACTTTAGTGCGGACGAGACTCGCTCTTCTCATCAAAGGCGTTTCGTCGTCCGCACATAAACACTGTCAGCTTTTACTGCCTGAGTGTGATGAACTCAGGGTTCGTTGAAACGTTGCTGTAGTGCTGCTGACGTCCGTCCCAAGATGCAATCCTGGGGCCGGCGACGAGTCCCTTCGGAACCTGCACCACACCAGCGTACTGCACCCAGTACATCGACCAGTCGACCCATGTAAGGTGCATCTGCTCACGAGCAGCCTTGTCCTGCTCAGCAAGTATCTCGAAGAGCCACTTGCCTCCGGGCTGAGATTCGAAGCCCACTCCCCAGCCGGGTCGGCTGGACGAGGTGTCCACTGTCGGCAACGGCCAGTCAAGCGGGTAAACGTTCGAGTGAACGTCGCCATTCTTGAACACAGGCAGGTATTGCACACGTCGGCGCATTCTCTGGCTGATTACTCCGCCGTAGTCTTCGATCAACTGCTCGATCTGGATGCCGAGCTGCTCCCATTGAGATGTGATGTAGTCGGCAACCTCAAGGCTGACTTCACCAATCTCGGCGACGTATGCCTGCAGGGTTAAGCTCTCAATTCCTTGTCGCTGACCGTTTACCAATGGGAAGCCGGCAGCCGTCAGCAATGCGTCCGCAAGCTCCAAGTCTCCGTTTGGAGATTCCCAAGGCACACCGTCTTCGAAGATCGTGCCTGCTGCCAATGGCGAGCATTCGATCTTGTTGCCTAGCCAGTCCCAGCAACCAGTGGTGCGGTCTGGATCCCATCCGGGATACTCAGGTCCCATGTACTCGGAGTAGATGGGGGTGCCCTTGCCGTCTAGGAAGACGTCGTTGATTTCGTTCCTGTCGATAGAGACAGACATGGCAAGTCGCACAAGTCGAGCCTGTTCCATGTCGTCAATACCAGCCGGGTTGTTTGTGTCGGAGTAAGGTGCGTTGCCGCATCGCTCTCGACCCGGACTGTCACCATCGGTGCAAGGAGCGTCTTGCGTTCCCCAAGGGTTCCCGATCCATGGGAAGTCCTCAGTGTATGGACCTTCGTTCGGGCCAGTTCCACATTCGTTGGAGAAAGCCTCTGCGGAGCGGTCATCGCCACATGCCCACGGCTCTAGCGGCTCGTTGGTTCTCGCATGCGAGTGCTCCCAGAGAAGACCCGGGAACATAATCGATTGTCCGACGAATCCGCCAGGCATGGTCTCGAGGAAGCGGTATCCCTCTTCAACAACGCCGGGAACCAGTTTGAAGTCCAGCAAAGCCAAGTCGGCCTGACCGTTCTTCAACATCGAGATTCGAGTGTTGTTTTCGGGAATCTGGACCTGGGTGAACTTGTCAATGCTTGGGGTTACGCGCCAGTGGTCTTTGAGAGCCACAGTTGTGCAACGGTCGCCAGCCACACAGTCGCCTTGCACAAAGGGGCCTGTGCCAACGTGATGCTCACGCGCCCACTCTACATCGAACAAGTCGGCGTGGTGCAATGCGTAGAGACCACGAGCAGCGCTCAAGCAGCCGAACTGCGAAATCGGCAGGCAGAAGTAAACCGGCGATACCAGGCCAATTTCTACTGTCTGGTCGTCTACCTTCTTGGCCTCCAAGAAGATGGCAGCCAAGTCACCTGAGTTGCCGTAAGTAGTGTCAGGGTTTGTCGTCGCGTTCGACTCGTTGAAGTAGCGGACCACGGTGTCGGCATCAACCATGCCGAAGTCGGTGTCCTCAAAGCCGATAGGTGCGTTGAATGGGATACCCTCTCGCATTGTCATGCGAACGCGTGTCCCAGCCGGGTCGATGTCCCAGCTGTCGACGAGTTCCGGAGTCATCGGGTCGCCGTTTTCAAAGTGGAAGAAGTATTCTTCGACTCCACCTGATACAGTCGGCGTGCCGGCGTACGGACCGATGGTCGGCAGTCCAATAACTGCAGTGACTCGGCGTACGGCGTAGACTACTTCGACTTCCTCCATCATCATCTGTGGTTCAGCAGCAGGGGCCGGCGTCGCCGCTGGAGCAGCAGTGGCCGCCGGGGCCGCCGTCGCCGCCGGAGCAGCAGTCGCCGCAGGCCTAGGCGCCTGAGTCGGAGCAGCTACCTGCTCCTCGTCGTCGCCGCCGCAGGCAACTCCAGCGATCAAAGCGATGCCGCCTACCAACAATGGTGCTAGCGTCAATCGCCTGATCAGATAGCTTTGTTTCATTTATAGAACCTCCGTTGTCGCAACTCTGCTTCAGTGATTCGGCAGAATAATCAATCTGCCAACCCTTGCATGGCCGCTTCTTATAAGTTCTTGCCGCATCATCAGCAAAGCAAATCGCAATTCAAAATAATCGAATGCGAACGCCATACCAAAGAGCGAAATACAATACGCGGGTAAATCTAGCACCACTCAACCCTTTTGTCAAACGATACATGCTCCCAGAATCGAAGCCACAAAAACAACCTTTCACGCAACTCTAGCCCCTGATTCGACCAGTAATGCTGCAAACTACACGAAATTGAACCTTTTAGGCGGACTAACGACGATAGGAAGCTCAACCATTCATGAAATTGCTAAAAGATAAAATCGCATTAGTCACCGGTGCAAGTTCCGGAATCGGGCTTGCGACGGCTCATGTTCTCGCTCAGAATGGTGCCAACGTGGTTCTTGCGGCACGGCGCGCTGAACTTTGCGCTCAAGGGGCGGAGGATATTCGACGGCGTGGCGGGAGCGCCTCTCACGTTGCAACCGACGTTACCAAAATCCATGACGTAGAGAGAATGATCCAGCATGTTGTCGACACTTATGGACGGCTAGACTGCGCCTTCAACAACGCTGGCGTCCTCATAGACGATGGACGCATACACGAAATGGACGATTCGGTCTTGGACCGCTCATGGGACGTAAATGTACGAGGAGTATGGCTCTGTATGAAGGCAGAGATCAAGGTCATGATCAATCAAGAATCAGGTGGTTCGATAGTGAACGACTCTTCTCGCAACGGCATCAGGGCAGACATCAAACGCCCCGCATATACGGCGACGAAACACGCCGTATCGGGACTCACAAAGGCAGCAGCCCTAGACTATGCTCGCATGAACATCAGGATTAACGGGATATGCCCAGGGCCCATCGACACCGACATGATGCGCTCCGTCGACCGCGGCGATTCCGAGGCTCGAGAAAAGATCGAGGCCATGGTACCTCTGGGAAGATACGGTTCGCCTGAGGAAGTCGGCGCAATGGTAGCTTGGCTGCTATCCGACAACGCTTCTTATGTTTCAGGTCAGATGATCGGCATAGACGGCGGCTTGATGGCGCGTTGAGCAATTTGCGGTTAACACCTCTGTATATGCGCGGCAAGCACAAGAAATTCGCATGGAAGAGATTCAAAACAGCGAAGAAGCCCAACTGATCAAGGCATTGCACAATGCGCCTGGGATGGCTTGTCTGGTAGTCACGGGCGCGGGTATAAGCGCTGTAGCCGCTTTATTCGCTGTTGCCGGATCTTCTCGCACTGTTTTAGAAGCCCAGATACCGTATTCAACCCAAGCGCTGAACGAGTATGTAGGGACAATTGCGGAAAGCCACGTTTCTCCAATGGAGGCGAGGCTCATGGCTGAAAAAGCTCACGCCAGAGCATTGAAATTGGCAACCGTCAAACCCACAGGCGACGCTAAGCTAGTCGGGCTCTCTTGTACCGCCGCGATCTCCACGGACCGAGCAAGACGAGGCGAAAATCGCTGTCACATCTCCACTTTCGACGGACGAGGAGGGATCATTTACTCTCTGGTGATGGAGAAAAGAGAGCGCACAAGATCTGAAGAAGAAGGCATTTGCCGAGGTTTAATATTGAACGCCTTGGCAGAAGGGTTTGGATTAAGTTCGCGCACGGGCATCAACTTGGTTTCAGATGAAACTGTCGAGCGAACAACATATTGACACGCTGATCTCAGGTGAAAAGCAACTCATCGCCTTTACTCCTGAAAATGGCTGGGGCTACACGGCCCCTGCGCCACTTACAGTGTTGGCCGGTTCATTTCGCCCTCTGCACTGGGGGCATCGCACTCTCTTGTTGAGAGCTGCGGAGTTGAATCGAAATGTGGGCGCCTCAGCTTTCGAAGTCTCGGTGAGAAACGTTGAGAAGCCCAGCTTGTCGAAGGACTCGGTTTTGAATTGCATCGCCCAGTTCGACACTGAAACCGACACTTTGATCGTCACCAGTGCGGCCACATTCGTGGAGAAGGCGCGACTGATGCCGGGGGCAGTTTTCGTAATCGGATACGATACTGCAGTGAGGCTTTTCGACGATCAGTTCTATCAGAGCTCAGATTCCGCATCGGCAAGTTTAGACGCCATAGCTGAGATGCGGGAACTAGGATGTAGTTTCATCGTTGGCGGCAGACACGATGAAAAAGGAGTTTTCAGAACCACGGCGGACATCCAAGCGCCGAGATGGGCGATGAATTTGCTTAGACAGATACCCGAATCCCGATTCTCAGAGTCCATCTCATCAACAGCTATACGCCAATCAACCATGAGTAATCGCTCCGATCACATATAGATGCATACACTCCATAAAAACGGATCGCCTCTCACCGAGCCATTCGCTTCAGATAGGGAACCCCACGCATGAACCAATCAGAAAACCCAAGAGTAGCCTCGGCTAAGGTAGAAAAAGTGTTCATCGACCGATGGTCTCCTCGGTCTTTCTCCGATGAAAAGCTCCACGAAGCCGATATCGCTTCCATGTTCGAAGGCGCACGGTGGTCGCCATCCTCCTTCAACAGGCAGCCGTGGCTGTTCGTATACGAAACCGACGGTCCGGATCGACCGATTTTCGATTCGATCCTCATGCCCAACAACAGACTCTGGGCCGCCAAAGCCCCCCTCATCGGCTACATCTTTGCCAATACCAAGACCGCTGAAGGAAGGCGCCCACGCACGGCGCAGTTCGATACTGGAGCGGCTTGGATGTCTATGGCTCTTCAAGCCAGGTCGATTGGTATATTCACTCACGGGATGGCGGGCATCGACAATGAGGCTGCACACCAGAAACTAGGGGTGTCCGACGAGTTCTACACGGTAATGTGCGGATTCGTGGCGGGCAGAATCGGCCCACGAGAGCTTCTTCCCGAAGAGTTGCAAGAACGCGAAGCGCCCAACGGTCGCAAACCCATATCAGAAATCGCCCACAAAGGTGTTTTCAGGGCGGAGTGACTCAATCCAGACCGGCAAAAGGATAGTTCGCATCCGGATTCTCCAGCGCGTAACGCGCTTGCCTGAGACCGAACTTCTCTTGCAATTGCACGGTGAGCCCTCCATCGATCATCAGAGTGTGTCCAGTTATGAACGATGCGTCTTCAGAGCATAGGAATGCGATTCCGGCAGCTATCTCCTCTGGCCTGCCTGTTCGTCTCAAAGGGTACTGATCGGCGAAAAAGGCATGGCCCGTAGGATTGGCCGACCACATATCTGCCAATCCTTCGCCAACTATGTGGCCCGGCCCTATCGCATTCACTCTGATGTTGTCAGGACCGTACTGCACCGCCATCTGACGAGTCATTCCCACTACCGCCGCCTTGCCCGTTTCGTAAACCAACATCCCTTGCTCTTGGAGGTATGAATGTACCGAAGCGAGGTTTATTATCGAACCGCCCCCTGCAGACCGCATATGCGGAACAGCATGTTTGGCGCCGAGATATAAAGCCTTGACCAATACGTCGATACCATAGTTCCAATCTTCTTCCTCGACGGACACAGCATCGCCGTGGATGCGAGACTCGCCCGAAATGACGCTGAAGGCGTTCTGTATCAACATGTCTAACCCGCCGAACTCTGCCACTGCCTCATCCACCATTCGGCGACAGTCGTCCGACTTTGAAACATCTATACGGGAGGCTGCAGCGTTGCCGCCAGACGACTTTATGCGCTCTACATTTGATGCCGCCGAAGCTTGGTTGATGTCGGCTATGAAGACGTTAGCTCCTTCGGCTGCCAATCTGCGCGCCGT
>JAODVQ020010855.1:0-21617 GCA_025400075.2 Phenganax stokvisi
ATGAATCATGTTGTTGACATAAGCTAGATTAAATTTATTCATAATGTCATTTGGTATTTACGGTCTACTAAAAGTTTTTTCTCTTTTTTGTTGCACATATGTACGAATGTTTTGTAAAATTCGAGGATAGTGGGTCAGTGTTCTTTCATACTTTGCCTTTTTAGTTCTGAATGTTACCCGTGAGTTCATCGCCATGAACCATGTTGTTGACATAAGCTGGTTTGTATTGTCATTTGACTGATTGATTTCACCCACCACTTGAGACTATATAAGAGCCAACCGAACGCAAATTTAGTCATTGGGCTCAACCAAGGCTTTGGGTCAACATGTGTTCGATCACAATTTTTTTAGAAGTCGACCATGTGTTACTTATTACACACCGCTCAATTTTTTCAATTGTATGTTTTTGTAATATTACATGAACTAGTTCAATACAAGCACTGAAACATCAAATGACAAATAGGCATAAATTAATGAGACATAAAAAATTTATTTTAATGAAACTTCAACCAATTTTTGCTAAATAAAATGTATGTAAATGGAAAAAGTTAATTTGCTCCACTTGCTCCTTGCTCATCATCATTTCCCAATTTTTTTGTTTTACTTGCTTCTTTTTTCTTAGTTATTTCCTTGACTTGGTTGATGTGGTATTCTTCGTACAGGACTTTTATGATTCGACTGATTGCATCGTCTCAACTAACAAATTCATGAAAAAGTGAAGAATATTGCTCGATAAGTTTAATGGTATTTGATTTGAAAAATGGATGAGTGTTGTAAACCATTTCATTTCTGGATTTTTTCTTTATTTCAATCATTTGGATCACAGAATCAAGACTGATTTCATCATTCATGTATGTCCTGTCTATGGTTTTTTTAATCTGAATAATCTTGATAGAAATTTGGTTTTGTTTCTTGAAATGTTTCTTTTAATTCTAGCAGATCTTGGTTTTTTTCAAGAATATCATGTAATTCTTGTTTTCTCTCACATTGGTTTATAACATCAACGAAATCTTTCAGAGCAATTGATGATTCCATGATGATCATTATAATGACTGGAAATGAAGTTTTACTTATACTTCATTCCTCATTTTTTTAGTATTTTACATTTTAAAACTGGGTATGCAAAACAATTGGTAAAAATTTCTTTTTTAGAAATGAAAGCAAGAAAAATTTTGTTTTTTAAAATTAAATGACGTAATTGTTTTTTAAAGTTATTTAATCGGTCTTTTAGATTTTGATCAGCACATAAGATGATTAATTGAATAATCTTATGGAAGTAATTCTCCTTACCATCAAGAGTAATAAAACAGTAAAAAATTAAGAACATAATAATATTGTGTATGGTACTTTGTTTCTTAGTTGTATTTATATCACAATGTCTGTAAAGTTTTACTAGTTTTTTGAAGATGGGGGTAAGTTGATTGAAAAATCAAGTATGAACATTTGTAAATATAATTGATGGTGGTTTTGTGTTTTCATATTCGTTTGATTAGATTGAAGATAAGGAAAAGTTAATATTGTTATGGGAATCTACAGATGGTTTCGAAGGAGTTAAAGGAAAATGAGATTTGGATCGGAAACCTATTAAATTAATGTTAAACTATGCTTCACACCAGAATTGACTTCTCGCGCAATCAAATTCTATACTTTGAGGCCAAATGATTTTGAAAACCCCAATGCAACATTGGCTTGAGATAAATACTTTTTTATTGTTCTTGACTTTTTTCTGACCTCTGAAATATCTTTCTTTTTGTATTGCATATTTTGTGATTTATCAAGTGTTTCAATGTAATTTAACAGTTCTTCATTCTTTGAGCACAGATCTGAAATTTCCTGGGTTTTTTCCTTCAAAGCAGTTTCCATATCACTATACAATTTTTGCATTTCTGATTCCAGATTTTTACACTTGTTCTTCCATTTTTCTTGCTCATCATAGACCTGTTGGCATTCTTGTTGGAGTTCTTCTACTGAGATTGTTTGACCTTCCAAACGATGGAATTTTTTACTCCTGCTCTCTAAAGCCATCTTGTTTCTTCCCCCTACAACTATAATACTCCATGTGAACTTTACTAGCGAGACGTATAAGAAACTTGTTAACTGCAGATCTGGTGTTATCATTACTACTGATAGCAAACACATGCCCAGAAATTGAGTATTCTAACAATTTGACAAACGTGTAGTTGTGTACAATGTTTACACTTGTAGTTGCTTCGCTAGAAGATTGAAGAGGCTTTTTGAGAACAACTAAACTATACCAAGCTCACAATAATGGGTAGGGAATATCCACAGCAAAGATGACATTCTTGGTTGTACTTTTACCAGCATATGCTAATAAGCTTCCGTCAATTGACAATTTCCATTGCAAATAATCACCCAACGTTGGCACATCAGACATTGTACAGCTATTGTATTTAAAGTAAAAATATATATAGCAGTGTATAATCAAACAGTATAGGTGTAAGTATCAACAGTAATCACTTTATTATTGAACCTCCACAGCGCGACTTTGAGTCAGACAACAGAGGCCAAAAATATTTTTAAAAGTTTTCGAATTTCCCGCTTAATCGTGCTTGTTTTCATGAATTCACGAGCATACAATACAGCGGTATCACCCTCTTGCAAAGCAAATGGTAACTAAGATGGAGAAGGGCAATGCGCGCATATTTGCATTGGTTTAAGACTTATTTCTCAGCCCTTGATGGGTTAAATCTTGGTGAATTTGCAGCATGAATATGCTATATTTCATGGTGCTCGGGAACAAGTTTAAAGGAGCTGTAGAATGTTTATTGCCGCTTGAAATAAAGTACTGTGCATTTCAAATTCACAGAGATGTGGGACCGTGTCAAATGTCGACTATATGTGGCCAAATTTACATCTTAAAGATCATTTTGGCAAATTATTGCTTTTTGTTAGATTTAATCACAAGGTGAGCAGTGTAAGAATAAACCCTTTGGGAACACAGTTATGCTAATCATGCTGTCACCAGAATTCCACGAGTTTAAACTGGCCTCGTGCGATAAAATTCTAGACGTTGGACATTATAAATTCTTTATAGTATCCAACACATAATGCAAGTTTTGAATTTTCTCCTATTAAATCACTATTTTCCAGCCATGTTGAATTTATTGGGTAAATCATTAATACGCGTGCTTTTCTGCCACGTTGTTTTTCATTTCTAGCTATGTCGAAATCGAAAAATTTGTGGGCACATGAATTCGTGGTAGGCTTTAGGGTGTTGGTTTCGAAACAGGAACTTTACAAAACATAAACAACGTTTCTAGGTAGTCTAATGCAAAACAAATAAGTTTGATATTTTCCGCTGCTAGCAAAATCTTCCCACGAATTGCATATTTTTCTCTAGCACAAAGCATGTTTCAGCAAGTAAATGTGCTATCACGGCACCTTAATCTAACCTCAACATTTTTCATTCCGCAAAACAAATTATTTTCATGTTCCAGTGTTTATGCGTAGATACAGGCAACTCGACGATTTTCGTTAGTTATTTTGCGTGCTATGAGAGTTAGAGTATTCAGTTGTAGATACTTGATTGAAGCATTTGTCCTATTGGAATCCTAGTCAAAATATATAGTGATATTGGCACGTTAGGTTTCATATTCCATCCACATTGGAATAACTCTACTTGTTGCACTTGGCTAAAGTGAAGAAAAGCTATACAAGATTTGAAGGTTTAGTGCATGTGCAAACCAAAGTGAGTACATAGATACTATGTTAATTCATTGCAATGACATTGTTTCAATAGGTTATTGTTTTGGCCTAAAGCCAGCGACGATGCGATTTAACTTTTCGTAAATAGCATTTCATTTCGTTGTAATGCATGCATAATTCATAGCCACTACTAGTACTTTGCGCTTGAGTTAAAATGCTATATAACTTTCACTAAATTGTATGTTTTGAACCCGTGATGCTAAAATTATTTTGTTAGGTATTGCAAGATTGCATGTTATATGATTAAGTAAGTGTTATTGTGTTAATTGCTGGTTAATTGCTCATATCATGTGTACAGTATGCTAATATGTTTTGTTATAGTGGTAGTAGTGTTATAATTAGTTTCTATTTAACTGTTGTGTTTAGTTTGAACCGATCTTAACTGATACAATTTCGACCTACAGCATCTTTCCTACTTGTCTACCTGCCTATTCTATGAGCTGTTGTACCATCAAGTGTAGTCATCAATCGAGACCCGTTCATATCTCGTTTAATTGAATAAATTGTCAGAACATTGTCATTTACAATTCTATCAAGTTCATATTTTTATCCACGCACTGTCTATAACCAAGTCGCTTCATTTGGATTTTGTTTGGATTCACTTTCTACTGAATGAAACCTACACAGGGCAGGCTGTTATGTTTCATGGTTCATACCAAAATTTCAAGAGAGAAATCAGTGCCAAAAAAAGGGAAAGACGGTGTTTGTGCGACTGCACTGAAAACAATTTGCTTGTCCACCCTGTTAGTAATTATTATGCAAATGAGAAAATTATCGTTATCTAGAATAGCGTCGACGCCCAGAATATAAAAATAAAGCAAGAGAAAATTGACGTAATGAGTAATGTTTTATACTATGTGCCGTGGAGCAAGAACAGTTATCATCTAAGTTATTGAATGTTTTGCATAAAAAAACCCTACTTAATGTAAATGATTATTATGCAACCCTGTATAAAAACCAGCCAAAATCGCATGCAGTCGGTCATAAGTACCAAGATGGGATGTAAAACCAACCTAAAACCAGAGGAGAAGCAAAGGATAGTGAAATTTTTGAGCCACGGCAAAACCATGTTGGATATTTCGAAGTTACTGCATCGATATCATTGCACAGTAAAAAGATTTATTGAAAATAGTAGTAAAGTGAGGGGGAGATCGGATAAAGGAAAGTTTCGAAAGATTTCCCATCGGGAAATCAGTTCAGTAAAGAAAGCTCTCTCAAAAAATCCGCATTCAACAAGTGCCAAGATATTTCATGAAGCTGGCATCCCATCAAGATCCAGAGCTGGACGGTGCAAGATCTTAAGGAGCATTGGAAAAGTTACAAAGCCAACAATTAAACCACCATTAAGACAAAGACACGAGCTGCCATGCTTGGACTGGGTAAGTCATACATGAAAACCAATTTCGAAAATGTTTTGTTCACTGACGAGTCTCGGGCAACTCTGGATGGTCCAGATGGATGGATGAGTGGCTGGCTACTCAATGGTACCACTCCACACAGCAAGATCAGGTGACAACAAGGCGGTGGAGGTGTTATGATTTGGGTGGGAATCATTAATAACCAAATTGTGGGTCCTTTTCGCATGCCTGATGGGGTTAAGATGTATGCTGAATCATATGTCAACTTCTTAAAAAAGAATTTTGTTCCTTGGTACAAGAAACAACCATTGTCACTAAAGAGGAAGATGATCTTTATGCACGACAAAGCCCCATCCCACGCAGCTCTTTACACAAGGGAAGCGTTGACCAAAATTTGGATTTAAGGAAGGTTGTTTGATGTTGTGGCCATCATGCTCACCCGACCTCAACCCCATTGAGAACTTCTGGTCAATACTGAAGAGCAAAGTATATGATGGTGGCAAGCAATTCTCATCTAAGAATTATCTTTGGGAAGCAAATCAAAGCTGCGCGGCTGCTGTGGACAACGACGCCATGAAAACATAAACAGATTCAATGCATGAGAAAGATCTTGTTTTAATTGACTGTTAACGAAATAAGATGTTAAAGGCGTTTTTAGTTCATCTGAGGTTTCTATCTACGTTGTAAATGGTTTTAAGGCCTAGTTCACGGTTTTAAAAGGTTTACATGAAATAATGAACAGCTTTCCATATTTATTGCATAATAATTGTTTACATACATTTTGAGTGCCAATGAAAAAATACTCAATACAATTAAAATTGTCCTGTCAATTAACATCAAAATTTCTCAAAATATCAAATATTCAATAAAGTTTATGTCATTGTTGTCTCATTATCATGCTTTCAATGTTTTTTCAGATATTGCAGAAATTCACATTTGCATAATAATTATTAACAGGGTGTAATGGTACGTAGCTAGTTGTTATATTATATTAGTTATCATAATAGCAAACAAAGTTATTTATTGCTCATGAAAAATTAGTAATTTCACCTTTTAAACGATCTTCTAATTTTTTAAAATTTTTTAGGCGCCTTCTGAGAAAGAACACGACATTGTCTGTCTTGAAGATTTTAAAGAACAACAAAGTGTGTGCGATGAGCAATTGACGAACGATGCTACATGTTCCAGAAGTGGTCATGCTGACAATAACTATGATTACAATGATGATCCCACATATGATGGTGAAACAAACAATATAGGCATCGGTAGTGCGGTTAAGAAATGTTTACCCCTGAAATCTACAATTTGCAGTGACATTGGCATTTAAAAACAATCTGCAAAAAAGAGAAGGCCAAAAAGAACAAGACATATTCCCAAAGTAGGTACACCAAGCGACAAGAGGAAAACTGTATACTGCTTATGCAGAGAAGAAGACAAAAGATTGTTATATATCGTGTGTGACGGTAACCAGTCTGGATGTTTGCATTATTATCATCCCGCGTGAATTGGTTTGATGAACATAATTTCAAATGAAGATGCCATGAAATATAGCAACTGTCCTGACGGAAAGTCTTATATGTCCTCTTTGTGAAAAAGAAAATTGGATGCAAGGAATGGTTCAGGCCAGCCCAAGTTTGCAATTTACATACGATCACCTCATGCAAGAGTACCCCAAAGCAGATGATACCAAAACAACAGAAAGATTTTACGGCATTTGACAATGACGGGCCATCTTCCTCCATGTTTTCCAAAGTGGAATTAGAATGCACATCAAAAATTGATGAAAATTATGGTGATAGTGACGTGGAAACAGAAGAATTTCAACTTTGCGACAGAAATGAAGAATAGAATCCAAGCCAATATTACAACCTAGACACATTGTTTAATAATGAAATTGGTGAATGTCAACTGAATATAATAGAAGAATGTGATATATTAAACAAAATGTACCATACGTCTTGTGCAAACTCAAATGAAGTTCGCCCAATATGTGATAAAAAATTATCAGATACGTACAACAAAACTGGTAAGGAAAAGGAACAACGTGATATTAAAGAGGCTGCATGCTTGAGTGATGTAGATAGTGATATAGTCATTACTGGAAAAGATTTCTCAGAATTACCATATCCCATAAAAGATGACATGATAGGCACAAGAAGTGAATCCTAACCAGAATGTGTAACAGGAGATAGCAACGATAGCTCTTCCCAATCCGAACTGAATGCATTTGATGAAGTGAATAAGGAACAATTGCCTGTCTCACATGAAGCATTACATAGTTTGATGGACTGTGCAGATTTACCTAAACCTAAGTCGTGTTTTCGGGATCACCTCCCAAGATGTCTAGCTTCAAACTATCTAAAAATGAATGGGAAAAAATACGTCCAACATCAGGAAAGCCAAATACGTTACGACCTCCGCGGACAGATATCATGGCGAATCACATAAAAGAATCAAATGACTGCTGTACATTCCAATTTCAATGACGTTACATCATCAAAGATAATTCTCAAAAGCACAATATTGTAACAATGTTTTCTGCAGATGGTAAATGCATATTTAAAGATTATACCTGTTCATTTAAACTATTGATGAACTGCAACAATTTTGTAGACAGAGTAATAACAGTAGTGTATGCAGGAAAAAAGGAAAAAAATGGCGCACAACTTTCACAAAGGACCTGATAAACTTTCTAAAGTCTACCAAGAAATAAAGAAAATGTTCTCGTTAACTCAAAGGGCTCTGGAAACAGAACTGGATGTGGAAACCAGCGCAGTACAATACGAAAAAAATAGCCAGTGAAGGCAGACAGCAATCCCAAATGCATAAGGACATCATTCATTGTTTAGAAATGGTGTGAAATGAACTGATAAAGAAAGAGAGTGACCACCAGGCTGTGCCACCACAGAAATTGAAGGTTTTGTCCATACTATTTGTTTTTATCCACTGACTGTGCATATGTGGATAAAGAGTCAAGTGCGTAAGTAGAAGATTTTATGTCATTTCTTCTTCACTTTTTTTTCTAATTAAAAATTCAAAATGGCGGCCAAGATTGCAGAACAACCACCTGCTGATCATCGAGATCACGACATGACACCAACAAGACCCAGACCATTTCCCGACAAGACCTATAAAAATGGCAGCCAAGATTGCACAATCACTATCACGACGATACCACCTGTTGATCACCATGACAAGTTTGAGACCTGACCACAAACTGATTAGATAGGACCATGATAAAATGGCAGCCAAAATTGTGTTATAATTGGGGGTATGACACAAACTATGTCTCGAAATGATCTGGGAATTGTCAACTAGATTGTAATATTATGATAAACATTACGATCTAAGAAGGTGTTTTATTATGAACTGATTACGAACTGGGGGCTTGATGTTGATAATGTCCTCGATTTTTAGTACGAACACCGTCATTTAAAATAATTCTTTTATCATCGTCGGCACTTAGACATAGTTTTTTAAACTCTTCTAAGTAAATTTCATGATCTTTACAAGACAAGAGTCTTATTGTTCTATAAATTTCTTTATTAAATCGTAGTGCGTGGAGATAATTCTAAGAACTTTAATTCTTGATCGATGGCACTTTTTACCACACCTTTTGCCTTTTTCTTTTCTTTTCCGTCTTCCATTTTAATAATGTAACATTTAGGTCTTAGTCCTATAAAGTGTTTTATCATAATACTAGAGTATTCATCCTTAAATTTACCGAGTACACGTTTATTAAAAACCTGCCCAAATAACGGGTGACCTTCGGGGTACGTGCTAGAATCAAACCAATCTTCTAAATGAGGTTGTATTTCTTTATAAAAGTCATCGCAATAAATTTTGTAATATAAACTGTCGGTGTCTGTAAAGAGGAGGTTGATCTTGTTGAATTTTTTCTTAAAAAAGTTATAATGAATATTGTAAGTGTTAATTTTACTTTGATTTAAAACGGCGGCACCCACATAAATGGGTTTATTAAGGAAACATTTGTTTTTATAAAGATGAATGGCTCTAAATTCACCAAAGTCTTTCTCATTGATATAAGTAATTTTATTAAACAATTTCTGGGATAATTCTGTATTGTTTGTAATCACGACATTTTCGAACGTTTTCTATTGTTTTTCCATAAACGCTATTACACATAAGTTTATATTATTCTCGCTTAAAACTGTTGGAAATACTTTTAAGTTTATTATTATGATTGATGTAATCTTTCATCCAGTTGGATTCTCTAAATTTTACTCCACGATGAATTTTTGTAATTTCGAGACCTTGACTAACAAAGAATTTTAACAATTCGTGGTGGATTTTATACTTTGTTTTATTGTTGGTCATAGGTACGAGTTTTACTCCTTTATCAATTAAGACGTGTTCAGTACCTAAGGAAAAATTGTCATGGAGATCATGTAGGTGGGTTGGATACCTCAGATCGACTTCTAAATAACATCCATATCCGTCTTTGAGTTTATTCCAATTTTCTAGTTCTTTGTCGTTCATCCAATTAAATTCACCAAAAGGTAATTTTTGACTTAAAGTGCCCCTTGGACGAAATATTGATGTGCTATTTTAATGCATCTGTAGAAAGATTGTAGTTCGTTAAACACACTTACCAAATTTCAGAGCGCAATTCTATTTTTTCCTATTTTTTTTCCACACAAACTTCGTATTTTCACGTCCGCCATTAATGTCTTGCCAATTAGCGAAATGGTGACATTTACCCGGTCGTTTAGCTGAATATGACGTCATTTACTCTACAAAATTAGTCCCATTTCAGAAGAAACTACGGTGATTGGCGCGTTTTTAAAAACACTATATCAGATTTCATGGCGATTAAATTTGATATAAAGTCATGCCTTCATCCCGTTGAGTAGTCCAGGAATGCAGCAATGTTGCTGCACCTGGCATATCAATTCACGCATGTCCTTCGAACAGAAAAGACAAACTAAAGTGGGTGAATTTTGTAAAACTTCACGGTGCAAATTTTGTTCCAATGAGAGGTTTTGCAGTGTGCTCAGAACACTTTCAGTCTGACTGTTTTCATCAAATGCTACCCGTTTTTGGTGGTACACGAAGGCTGAAAAAAAGAAAGTTGCCCTACTATTTGGAAGCCACTAAAAAATGTGAGACAACTTTCTTCTAGAAGGGAACGTCGCCAAGTGAAACTTTACTTTTTAAACGTTGTTTTTATCGATATTTTTTACATGTATTAGTGTGTATAATTTTTATTATGCAGCTCTTGCAGTTTAATATTTATCTAGTATTATATACTTTCTTCTTGTCAGGTATTAAAAGAGGCTTTTTTGGAAAGCGAAAATGATAACTTAACTTCAAAAAATACGGCAGATGCCGCTGATGGCGATAAGGGTGATACCGTACGTATTATAATGTTGACACATATATTTTGCATGTTCTCCTAAACTTAAACTAATGCTAATCCCAAAATCAAACTCATTAAAAATCATACAATCTTATTTTGCTATCCTACTGTTGTAGTAAAACCTGAATAAAGTAACTATACTTTTCTACTGTAGTCGCTGAGCCTCCCGGAATTTTAAGCTTCTGTTCAAAGAGAAAACGTTCAGGCAGAAACTATTTCAGCAGCTGTGTACCAATATGTAGAAAGCAATGTAAGTGTTCAGAATCATTATCAAAAACTTTAAATTGACCGATGTGAGACTACCTTCCTTCTTCACGACTGCAGACAGAATATGTGCATAACTTAGACTAAAACAATAGCCTCATAGTGATATCTTCATCCATAGGAAAAACTGGATTGCTCATGCTCATGGGATGACCTGGGAAATCCTCAAAACAAAGAAAATATTTCGCCAGAAACATTACTACTCGCACCTGCAGAAACGAAGCAAACTTCGGACACTTGTAAAATAAGTTAGTTTCAATATGAAAGAATACAGATGTAATAAACAACAAAAACAAACATGTATACCGCATGCATGTCTCGCTAATGACTGTTGATTACTAAAATGCATTCATCTAGTTTTCCTTATGTGTATAATTTCAGGATCAAGAATTGCAAGTGAAAACTAGAGAGCCATGTGAAATGTGTGCAAAATATTCCAAAGAGGTATTAAAACTGCAGAGACAGCTTGGTGACGCGTCTAGAAGAATATCAGGACTACAAAAACAACTTGACAAAGTCAACAAAAATACCGTAGTTGCCGGTGTCGAATGATAGTAACTATTTCTTGTTAAACTTGTAATGTATGTTTTAGAACTTCCCTCTACTTTGGTAAGTTCATGAACAGCTAAGAAATGAACGAAGAATTTTATTATTTACAGTGCCGGAACACACTAGAAAAACTTGTCCTAGCCCAAGTTATAAAAATCAAGACATGGCCATGGATGATGAAGATGATAGTGATGGTAGTGACGAGGAAGAGCAAAGCGATCAGGATTATCAAATGGAAGACGAACGAGAGATGGATTTGGAGCAAGAATACTATTCAGATAATGAAGTCCAGGAAACTGAAACAGAGTACGTGCTTATATCTTAACGAGTTACATGATTGTACAGTATGCTACATGTTACGTTAGAAAGGTGAACAAACTAGGGTTTTAAAATTGATTGTACAAGTTTTAACGGTAGAGCAGTTCATAGTTAATATGGCCAACGCATTTGAAGCTAGATAACGAGTGGAGAAGTTTACTCGTTTTGTAAGATCATGCGTTTATTGCCTACCCAACTCCTTACAAATGGCAGTAGGACATCACGTACAGACCTTAGATTTTACCGCATTAGCCGCGTGCCCTTTATAAGTCTGAATTGACATTAAGATGTCTCTTTTAGTGTTAATTAATACAGTCTATATGACTATGCACTTCGCCGAAAAAGCGTTTTCTTATGATGACATTACCACAAATAACTTTAAAGAGTAATTCGCGATGAAAATATTTAAAGAACCAATATAATATTTAAAAAACCAACTGAAAATATTTAATGAAAATGAACCAATGAAAATATTTAAGGAACCAACTCCGTCAAAAAGCTCTGCCGTGTAACGACAATGGAGTGTTGCGAAGTAAATATTTTTATTGTAAAGTGTGTTTATTTTAAGTTTAGAAATAACTTATGCCACGTTATAACAAATACATAATTGATGAGCAAACTCTACTTATAAAGGTACGTACTTAAATTCATGTAATTGTCTTACAGGATTCCAACAAACGATGCACTAGCAGATGAGAACATATGAGTACAACGAAAGGTCATAGTGTTTTTGAATGAACTTATTCAGCTTTTCAAACACTGCCATCTTTGTTTTGCTAAGGACCCTAGCCTACTCATAAAGCAAACTGGTACCATGATTTCGGTGACTAGCACTTGTGGAATATACGAGCAACAGTTCATGTGGAAAAGCTCACCTATTATTCTTGGCAAGTACCATGCTGGTAATATTCTACTCAGCTTTGCAATCTTGACTACCAGCTCCTGCATAGCAAAAACGCTACGGATTTTTAAACAAATGAATATCTGCTCATTCAATGAGAGTACTTTTTATTATCACCAATGACACTTGTTGATTCCTGCTATTGTGAAGTTTTGGAGATCATACCAAGAGAAAATGTTCACATCCTTGGGTGGCAAGGAAGTCATTCTATCTTGGGACGGCAGACACGACAGCATGGGCCACTCTGCAAAATTCGGGACATACACGATATTCTGCTGCACGGTTGGACTCATCCTTCATTTAGTCATGGTTCAGGTATGTTCCGGTATGAGTGAGTTTTACAATAATGTGATATATGCACTCTTATGTGCCCTCATGCTGATTTATATGCGGAAAATTTCGCCTCAATAAACGGTATGCTCTTGTATTCTACACCTGTTGCAGTAAGTCTGGCCAACTATCATTTTTGAGCAATTCCTGTGTTAACGGCTAATTTCCGCTTATGCAATTTTACTCACAAATTTTTTTAGGCAAATGAGGCTGGAAGCAGCACTGCCATGGAGTTTCATGGTCACAAATTGGCACTTCAACATCTACTGTCGAAAACGTCTATGATCGTCACAAGTATGTCACGGACCGCCATGGTTGCATTAGGAAATAGATGCGAGAAGTTTGCCCTGTTCTCTGCAAGGAACTCAGGAAACCTAAAATTTGTCATCTTTACGACAGATGGCATGTCGCAAAGAGTAAGAAAAGTCGAAACTACCATGCATGATAGTTTACGTACACGAGTTTGCAATAAATTCTGCTTAACAGCAAACATCTTCAAACGCGCACTTAATTTATATTGTGAGTTAAATGATTTACGATAACATCCAAAAAATGTTAAGTCGCCTTCTCAATATTTTGTGTGAATGGAAAATTATTAAAATTAATTGTGTCAGCAGCATAACATAACTAAATAAGCCACAAATTAATCTTAACAGGTATTTGCAAAGCCGTCACGAAGACAAGCAAAGAGAAAGACTGTGAATTGTTAGAAAGATGGATAAAAGCTTGCACGAGACATTTCCACTGGGCGGTAACATCGACAGAAGAAGGGCAGAAAGATGTCATTGTGGCAAAGTTTCACTCCTTTTTGTTCCATATCACCAACAAGCACACGAACCTCCCAAACAAGCTTTTTGACACTGGCGGTCACGTGACCGGTTCTAATCGGTTTTAACCAGTTTCGAAAAAGGGGCATGGCCTAAACTCATGAATAATTAATAAGCAATGGCAGCCAAAAAAAGGTGTGCAGCTGGCTCAATAGTAGCTTCTACTTTGCCACCATCTTGGAATTTTTTGCTGAGTCAGCAATTTTCGAGCCAAGGTTAAGGTTACGTGACCTCATTAATTATGCATAATAGTAGCTTCTACTTTGGCGCCATTTTGGATTCTTGCGTTTTTGGCACTTTTTGAACAGCTAATTTCAAAAAACAAAATGGCGCCAAAGTATATTTTTCTATTACAAAAAAAGGGGATTCCCTCTAATTTGCATAAATTAAGGGCCATAACCGGAAAATCGCTACTACTATGCAAGCGTGAGACAACTCTTTTCAAAAGGAGATTGTGATCCTTTCGATGATGTATGAGCTCAGATGTAGTGTCTTTCTTGGGCTGGTAGAGGTAGGTACTGAAATCGGCCGAATCATTATAATCCATAGATCACTGACTTGATTTCGGAACAAAGCCAAAATGGATTTTAGGACTTCTTCTGGTGTTTTTTTCTCTACCTGTAATGTGATTTGAAATTAGACTCTATTCTATATTTTCATGCAAGTGCTACTTTCATGACAACCTGGCTTTCCTTTATAATAAGGAAACAGATTACCTTCAATCCAAGGACAGGGATTGTGCATGAAAGGGAATAGCTTCCTTCTTAACATATATATGGCAGCTTTGAATGGTTGATTAGTGTAGCTCTGAAAGTCTTCAAGCCATAACAGATTCTCAAGAGGAATTGTTGCATGGCTTTTCAATGGATTGCCTGTAACAAAAAACTACAATAAATGTATGTGTATGTTGGCAACCATACTTGAAACTGTTGTATTATTTGATTACCTTTACTATCCAATTTGAAATACTCAAGTATGGAATTTTTCTTAGTGCGCCGTGCCTCACCCCTAGCATCTTTAATAATCTCAATGATAGATATTGGTCGCAAGTTCCCATGTGTTTGTAAAGAGTTGAAATCACCATCAGTGGTGAATCCTGCAGCAAATGGAAGCTCATTATTATGCTAAGTGCCGCAATGCTACATAATGTAATATTCAATGATAATGAAATGGTGCAATTGAAAGATTATTTTCATGATGATAACATGGTATAAAAAATATTACTCACTTTATTTCACAAATTATTATCTACAGTACTGTATACGTACCAACAACTGTCATCCCTACAGCCTTCATAGCATCCTTCACTTAGATTTCCAGCATGCTTAACTTTTCATCTGTTAGCGACATGTATGGAATGAATTGCACTGGTATGGCATATGATATGGCTTCTTATTCCTCAGTTCATCTGAGATCATGAACACCAAAAGATAACTGGCAGTTACACGTTTCTTTGAATACAAATCTTTCAGGCGTTGTAAGAGATCTGACTTGAGCTTATCCATCTCATGGGCTTCCACTTCACCAACATTGTTATACACTTCTGCAATACCTTCCAACTTTACTAGCATTTCCTTGGCTTTCCTCAAGAGCTCTTGGAAGCCCACACAACTCCAAGCCAACTCCATCAACTTTTTCTCACCCGAACGCCCCCCTTCCGCTGCATCTCTATAAGTTATGTCTGATTCTTCACTACCCTTTGTAAGAAATTCCAGATCTCTTGCCAATTCAGCTTTCATCTTTTTAACACCAAGATCAAATGTCTTTCCCCATGCAATACTTGTAACCAAAGCACACTTAGCCCTGAATTCAGCTACCATGGCCTGCAAAGAACCATCCCCCAAATCCTCATCACCACCCGAACAAACACGCATACTTTTCCTCAATCCTTTGAGATCACAAGCATCCGCTTTTATCCACCATCTCCCATTAGGGGTACTCTGTTGAACTTGCTTAAGGCCATTAGTCTAAATTACAAAATACAGGGCAGTTACATTTTAGACAATTATACACAATAGATTGAAGTTTGAAATACTAACTTGGATGTCAACAGTTTTTTAAAATCCTGCAGTTAGGACTCGCTTCCGAAGTTCTCGTACTTCTAAACTTGCAATATTCCCTTTGCTTTATTAATTAAAAAACATCGGTTTTAATTTGTTGTACGGTGGACATGCAGTTCAAATATATACTGGATTATATGAATTTCAAAGGCACCTTTTAATCAATGACATAAATGACAGAATGAGCTTGTAACAAGTATAGTAGTCATTCACCTTACCTTCAAAGGATCAAATAATCCTGAATTCAACTTGACCTTATTATTGGCTAAGCTTGGTTGAATGCCATGGTAATTTTCCATCTCTTTTACATTGATTAGCTCATTCTCTATCTCTAATCCGTCACCCTCAGTCACATGAGTCCACAGATGTGAAAAACAGATTGTTTTGCAACTTCCAGGAGAACTTGTTTGTCTCTTTTCTGTAATACTATCACTACCATTTACATTATGGACTGGAAGTGTAGGTGGTACATCAATGACAGGTAACTGGAACACATCGTCCATCAGCCCTCCACCATCCTCTGGGTCAGTAAAATTACCACTAAGTGACAAAAAATAAAAAGCTGATTCAACTTCTTCTAAACATCCACTCCCATGTTGGTTAACAGTATAGTTTCACATGCAACATTTTCACTCTCCAATTCCTCAAGGGTTACTCCACTATCATCCAATGCAATTTCAACCAAGGACTTTAAATGGGATTCAGGGTTTGTCTCTTTTTTCATTCTCTTCGTACTGCCATGCTGGCCCTCGGTGCAGGAACAACCACTTATGCCCAAACTGTGCAAACATGGTTTCAAGCCATGAGGCATAATGTTCCTCACACCCCCAATTTTCTAGTATGAGAACTTGAGAAAAACCGAATGTTATAATCAATTAACCCATAAGGCATTCTGTTCAATGGCATTCTTGTACTACATCCCATATTTGATCTTAGAAAACATTGACACTAGTTTAATATTAAGTTGTGCTTGCCTTCCTCATACAAAGTCTTCATTGCAGTGAGACAGATGTCCATAAATCCTGGATTTATGAATTCAAAGAAGTCCATGTCACCATACTCCAGTATCGTAGGCTTAAATAAATAGTCGAAGAGCTGTTTCTTTAGATGGGTAAACATTGTAGTTTTAAAGCATGCCAAGAATTCTTTCACCATGTCTCCAACATAACTTGTTTCTTGCCTACCAGGCTGGGTTGTTGGGAAAAATGAAGTACAGGAGACAATGGATCGTCTTGTACAGTACAACTTCTTGGGGAGCCATCCGTCAGATAGACACTTTGACAAAAACTAATACTGCTATGAGATGATATATAGTCAATTTTGAGTGATTCTTCTGCTTCAGGTAAACAACTATATCTCGTTGACAAGTGTTTTACAACTCTTGTGCAACAAGAGGCACCTAGTAAAGTTAAAAGGTCAAGAAATTACAATCACATTTGTCAATACAGTAAATTAAAGCAGTAGAAATTACAAATTGTTATACATACAAACCTGTTCTGCTTGACTGACACGAACTATTCACTGCAATTGCACATCTGTCCCAAAAAGTGTTATCTTTATTCTTTGGCCATTTGTCATTCCATGCATCTCTCCAAAAAAGACAAATATATTGGACTAAGACAGATTGTTCCTCAAGGGTCCAGTCACATCTGCTATCTGAATGGCATTTTTGTTTACTTTGATTGTTCTGGAATGAATCTTTTTGGTAGTCAAACAGATTTCTCCTTGATCGTCCAAGTACAGGACGCTTACAAGTTGGCTTTCCAGGTGTGTTGCCTTCCGCAACAGAAGGTCTCTTCGCCATACTTTCTATTTTGCTGATAATAAAAAAAATAAAGTTTAGGAAGTAGAAAGGTGTGTTTAATGCAGAGTTTTCAATTAATTACAGCCTCGTTTCTCTTTACTCTATTGCAGCTAATACCTCACTCATTTCAGTAGCACAATACATACATTTTGGCCTTTTTGGGAACAAAAGAAACCAATCAAAATTCCATCTCTATAAACTTTGAAAAATGCCCCTGGCTGAGGGGAGCATCAGGGAGCGCATTCATCTGACTTTAGTTTAAGGTTCAAAGTATGTATTTCGGCAATATACGACCTTCAAATAGTCATCTATCCCAAAACGCAGCTTATCGTAAGGGCTATAATATTCCCTGCTCTATGAATGTGCCATGTTCCTTCTTAACATAGAACAACAATGAAATTGGTGTTTAACATAGGAATACATCAGCCATTTTAGCAATTTCTGACAAAAATGTTTATATGATTTTATTACATGATCATGGTACGAATAAAGTAAAAATATACAAGATAACACTTACCAAAGTTCTCGTATTCGGCCGCCATCTTGAGAAATGTGGAACCAGAACTCTTTGTGGTCGTTGTGCGCACACCGCCTGTTTTGAAACACAAGTCCATGCTATTTGAGGCACCAGTCCGAATGTTTTTGAGGGGCTAAGCGCCGCATTACACTTTTGTAGGGAGCTCAATCCCCTCAGCCCTTTGCTTACGCCCGGTTTACACTGTCAAAGTTTTTGTGACCAAAGTGGCAATTTCGGATAGGTAAATCCTAAGTTTGCAGGGATTTGCTAAAAATTTTTAGGGAAACTACTACAGTGCTCAACAGTGAACTACTTCGTGCTGATGTTTCTTCCAAATTTATAAGAACGTAGATATTCCCTGCGAAAAATTCCTACTTTGATCACAGAAACTTTGGTAGTGTAAACCCGCCCTTACTATGCTTGTGCCTTTTAATTCTTATTTGTAATAGTAAGTTATAGTTGAGATTTTAACCAGCGAGAAAAGTCGTATTCGATGCAAAGTGAAAACGTGCGTGGAATACGACTTTTCGTGTGTTGATACGATTATACAAAGTGTTAAATTTCAGCATAAGCTGTCACAAAATACAAAATCAAATACACGATGTTGACAATAAAGTTTTCTTATGAAAAAATTGGAGCGAAATTATAGCAAAATAATTTCATATAATATCAATAGCAAACGCTCCGATAAACTCTTTGTATTTTACAAACAAGAATGGAAATCAACAATTATAATTTTATGATGTCAATGACTCAATGCACATTATAATAATCATGTATCTATATACTAGGTGCAGAGTGCAAAGTTATGCAAATGCCCTGATGATAATCAATAACAAAAAAAGCCTTCAGGCTTCGCGTCTTTGAAGTTCGATCCAAATAAATTAGTAAATAATAGCAGTTTAATGATTACTACTGATTGCAGTGTAATAATATCCAGACGACTTAATACTATTTGGTATGTACGTCTCAGCACCCGAATGCCGGTACAGCTTGTTGCCAACCAGAGACATTAAATAACTGGTGGACCTCCTCAGCTTGGTATTTGCGCTTCTTCAAAGAATTTGTTTTCCATTTGCCGTGTAAGAGTCAAAACTCCAGATAGACTTTGACAAACGAGCTCTGAAAAGATAAAGAACACTGTGCGGTACAGCATCATGCTGCATTGTTGACGCACGATGACGGGGCAGAGAAAATAAACCAATGAAATGCCCCATAAGGTTAGAATAGAACCAGACTAGCCAATCAGAAACCTTATTCTAACACCAGTTTAATGCAAACTGCACACCTGATTATCGGCAAAATGCCCATAATTTTCCACCCTGCTGGTCAGAATCCATGGCAGCCATGAATCTAGCCAATCAGAACGCCTGATTTAAGAACAGAGACACTGCAAACACTGCATAAGGACCACTGAAATACTGCCAAAAAACTTGTTTTGCTTCAAATGATACATGGTAAAAACTGGAATCTAAAGTTTTGTACTGAAATATTTCAGTAAAGTTGACCGCATAACTTGCATAAAAAACTGGAGTGCTATTACTAAAAACTCGGCCCAACATTTGAGAATTTTACGTACATCATATGACCGGTTTGATGTATCCTAGATCCGCCACTGATCTTCAACTCAAACACAAACGGAATAGTACCAGTTTCTGCACCCATTACATTGAATCCAATGTATAACTTGTATAATTTCCCTGTTCATTAATGGTTCATCAAGGAAACACATCTGGCAATAAAACTTGGCTAGACACCTGTTACAAAACCAGCTATGTTGTACATCCGCACTCACTACTGCTACACACACATCATGGAAGCAAGAAGAACATTCGTCACCCATAACCCATGAAATTGTATCGCTCGTTGCATCTGGTGGATACTCATCTTCACATTTGGCACATGCGTTTCTAAGCAATCATCCTTTTTGTCTGTCTTTGCCTAAATAATTTACAATCAGCAATAAATACCATTAAGCAACCAATAATTTAAAATTTTCTTTCGGTTGAAACTGTATTTTTTAAGGAATTTTGTTTGACGCAAAATAGTGTATGTTACATTTACATTCTTCTTTTTTTTATTTGACTTATTAAGGGATTTCTTCTTCCGAGTTTGCGCTGCCTTTCTTTCACCCTCATACGATGTTCTTGGACAGATTTTAAGTGTTCCAGCCAAAATACAGCTTCTGCTGGCGTTAGTAGAACTCATTTTGATAACTCACAACAACAGTTGTCAAGCTCTTGGGGATGTATTTCATCAAACGGTTTTTTTGCTAACATAATCGAACAACTTTCTCTGTGTAACGGCGTGTCTACCGTGAAACCATTGTATATAGCTGTCCTATGAACTTCTACAGCAACGAAACATAGATTAAGTACTTTAATGCATATATTTCATCCAAATTTCCGTCAAACTAAAATAACACAATAAGTTATACTGAATATTTATACGGATACACACTTCACGAAGTATAACCTATAGACTAAAATAATACAAATAGATACAAGCAATAGTATGGAAAGACTTACGTTTGTGTAGGAATGCGTACAGCAAATATACTTGAACAATAACCACTAAAGCATTCTAGGTGTGGACTTTGCTGTGTTGCTTACAAAACAAAACGAAAGTGCTTGAACAAGTGACATGTTCTCACATCCATTTCCTGTTAGTTCACGCTTAAAGTTAATCAACATTAACGTCTATTTCAAGACCAAGACGGATGCTGTTACACTCTGCAAGTAGAAAACGTCCTGCACATTTTCCATCCCAGGACGAGCAATTTTCGGCTCCAAAGGGTCATTTCGGATCTGGTACAGGCAGAGGAATGCACTTAATTGAAGGTCCACTGTTAAACCATACGATTTCTGTGGTTTTCCAAGTTGACAAAAAGGATGAGGACATGCAGTCTCATAGCAACAAACAAGATGAAAAATATACCTTTGGGGTACCAATTTGTTTATGTGAGAGCCCCAAATGTCCCATATGCGCTTTATCTGGAAGTACTCATGTGGATGCTCCAATTCCAATGCCTTCTTTTCCTCTTTGGAATCATTTAGAAAGGTCTTCACAAAGCCACTCAGATGTTGGTTACCTTTCCTGTCAGCTCCCCTATATGAACGAATGTTTGTATGTGTACAATATTTTCTGAAAGTTATGATGAACGTGGATTCGTCATCCGTCTGTTGAGTGCACGATTGCCAAAGATTCTGTGACATTTAGCCATTTGCCATTTGGAAAGTTTTCAGCATAACATTCTGGTTGGTCACGCATGCACACTGCTACCCACAAAAAATGTTATGGTCAAAAATACGTCACCTTACAAAAACTTATGAATTGATATTCTAGATTTGAAGCCTTCAACCATATCATTCGAGGTCTGAATATAAACAGCAACTAGCATGCTTCAAGCTTGGACATTTGCACCAAATTTGCAAAGATAGAATAGCTTCACTTTGTTGTGTAAGAAGAGAGATGGGGAAAAGGTCATAGGTGATCACTGTAATGAATCGTATCGTTTTAATGTTTTACTTTGCAAGTTCGTTCAATTCTACACGTATAGCACTATAGCTACTAGTTCTTCTAC
>JAODVQ020010962.1:0-21599 GCA_025400075.2 Phenganax stokvisi
TATTGTATTATTAAAGACAACCGAATCGCGCAGTGTGATATGATATGAATTAAAGTATAATATTAAATTGATCACTATATCTATTTCCCCGAATCGCATAACAATAATATGAAGCCGAATTAATACATACCGAATCGCATTTATTATATTGTATTATTAAAGACAACCGAATCCCGCAGTGTGATATAATACGAAATTAACGTATAATATTAAATTGATTATTAAATCTGTTTTCTCGACTGCATGTGTACTATGTTTAAGCCGAATTACATATCGAATCGCATTGATTATATTGCATTAAGACAACCGAATCGCGCAGTGTGACGTAATACGGAATTAATGCATAATACTAAATTTATCACTAAATACATTTCACCGAATCGCGCATTAAATATCGCATAACCTGGCATAATATGATGGACAACCTAATCGCATAAAAATCACCCCCCAAAACACTAGTTTACAATCTATACCAAAATCTATGTACAATCTATACTGAAGATTGAAATCTTGCGACGTCTTCTAAAATTGTTCCTGTGCTTCCTTTAAAAAGAGTCCCAGTCTTCATCAATTTACCTTTTCCTGGTGTAGAAATGGCATTTTGTTATCCTTTTTGGGCTTAAAATTTACTCTCTTCTTGTTTAGTAATTGTGTGGAACCCTCCATAGCTATAATTTTTCTCCTTGAAGTTTGCTCTTTCCTCGTGAAGTAATTGCGTGATTCTTCCATAGTTATCCCTTCCTCCATAAAATGTACAGGCACATCTTTTTATGAACTTATCTTTTTAATCAGACCTGCATTGCGCATATTTCTCCCCAGTGCTTATTCAGAGCTTACGATAGATTGGTCAGCCAAATGGCATACTTTGTCATAGTTTTTCTACCTCCAATGCCACTTCCTAATCAGTAAGACAAAAAACACAACCACGAAGGCCATTGCATCAAGCTCAAGAAAGAAAAGCAAGAAAGAAAGAAAGAAGCAGACGAAGAAAGAAGTCGAAGAAGAAGCGGCAGACGACGAATGACACTACAGCACAACATGCAGGACAACCCACCTACCTTCAGTACCTATCTACTTATCTACCTATTACTACCTATCTAATAAATCATTAGTATCATTATTATTTTTAATTATTATTATTCTACTTATAGTATTGCATGCACTTACAGTAAAAATGTCCATCTTTATACTCAATGGACCCCTATTTGTGTCGAAATACGTCCATCTTTATACTCAATGGACCCCTACTGTTCATTTTTGTGTCGAAAAATGTGTCATATTTCCATAATAAAACTCGCCGTGATTCCCAAAACAATAGAAAAAAACTCGTCGTGATTCGCAAATCAATAGGAGAAAATCGCCATAAAAAACCGCCATGAAAGAGCCATTACGGAAATATGACACATGGTCATCAACCCATTTTTTTTGTGTACAGATATGAAGTTTCCCCAAATTATATTGGTCAAGCGAACGCCGGAGCTGCACGTGTTCTATAACCAGATTCAACATATCAACAAATACTCCAATACAACAAACATTTCTTGCACGCACACGTGTAATTTACTCTACCGGATATTGCCAAATTAGAACAATTTTACTCTGATATAGCCAAAAAATTAGAACCATTGTAATGCAAAAGCCAGGTGCATTAATAAGATATACTACTTCATGACAATACCTTTCTTGCAGGCTCCAGCTCTATAAACCAGCGAACTGCTTTGATTCACGAGCCTCGTTTTCCATTCCTACGGAATTTAGAAATAGGACATTAGTACATTACATTCCCAAACAAAACTTTCGCCTTCCAAGTACAGAAACCGCTATACTGAAAATGTTAACAACAGTTCCCGTTGCAATTACAAAGAAATTGCAAGCATTAAATCGCTTTAAAGATATTTTAAAATTTGCCAAATATCGCCATAAAGCACTTTGTTCTGGCTTGTTAAAGTCTAATAATATACAAAATATTACAGAAACGTCAACAAAATAGACTAAATTAGACGCCCGGCAGTCTGAGTATTCACAACAACAGATTTCGTACTGGAAAACGACAAGGGATTTCTGAGCTCGTATATTTCGCTTTATTTTACCACTTGAAACGAAATTTCGACAAAGAAACGTTTGCCAAACTTGACAGACTTAGTGGGACACAATATATTCGTAAAACTTTTGCTTAGCAGCGCTAAAAAAACAGCAAAAAGTGGAAAGCTTTTCCAAAGTGACTCGCTCTTCGTGAAAGTTACTGTGGTTTCCGACACCATTTTATCGCTTAAAATATGAAAATTTGAACAGAAAACCTACATATGACATAAATGTATACCTTCGGTGTCTTGTGAGAGTTCTTGTAGCTGTTTATTATATTTGTTCAAGTACTTTTATCGAATATTTTAGCGTTGAAATCGTCTTCGCAAGTGCGCGTTTAAAATTCTCCTTTCAAAAGTAAAGTTTTCCCGCCTCAGAATTCTCGCCTCTGATTTGCTACTGCCTTATACGTCACTAGTGATCTGGATTTATGTGGATAATGTATACAAGATACCCGATATGAACAAAAATGTACTGATATAGTCCGTTTATACACTGCGTGCTACTAATAGTGCTCCAGTTATCAGCAAAGGTCTTCAATCTACTTTGTATATTGGTGATTTATCAAGTTCTTTCTTTGATAATATTTAGTGAAAAAAACTGTCTTAAAAGTTCAATAAAACGCGCGAAAAAATTAAAATAACACTTGTCATACAACTTGAATACACTTTGCTTCGAAAATACACGAAAAATTCGCCATAAAAGATAAAAATCTGCCACTCGAGCGATTCACTTTGCCATTCTGAGTGCGTGTTTAGCAAAAAAACTTCAGAATATCACATAAAATACCAACAAAGATAACTTCTAATAGTTCTGAGAAACATTTTTGAGCATTAATGCGTTTAATTTCAGCGAGAAACTATAAGGAAACTGGACCAACGCTAGGTTTTAATTCATTCTATTTCCGTCGCATGCAATTCTAATATGGAATATATTATTGGTCTACACCCCCTAATTTCTGAAAAATTTCTTTTCTAAACATTCCCGAGGCACTATAGATCTATCAGCTGCAGTAAAACCACAATAGACACGTTTAAAGTTCACCTAAACCTTGAAGGCAAACGTAAACTCGCCAGAAAGTTCGCCTGACATGATATTCTGTATTATATTTGGAACCACATTTTCGCCTTTAAATTATGCAAAATTTCGTTCAAAATACACAACTATAACAAAATTATACCTTGTAGGGTTGTTGTGAGGCTTCTTATTCTGCTTTTTTACATTCTTTATGAGTCTTTTTTAATTTCTAGCAAGCTTCTTCCTTCAAAGGCGTTTTCAAAATGGTCGGTTGATAATTTTAACATTGCGCCCAAAGTTTTCCACTTCAAAATTCTTGTCTCTGATTGGCTACTGTCATTTTACGTCATTCGCGATTTGATCTACGTGGATAATGCATAGATAATGTTACTTATACCCAATATGTACACCAATGTACCAAAGTACTGTATACACCGCGTGCCCGAATGCTGGTCCAGTTATGCACGAAAGCCATCAACTTGCTCACATTTTGCAATCCTTTGAGTTTCTTCCTTGCCCCCGTGTGCCGAAATATTTGCTTTAAAAATTACCAAAAACCCTCCATGAATTAAGAAACACACTCTTCATACAATGTCAATGGATTTTGCATAAAAAGATACGCAAGCTTTGCCACAAAAACTCAAAACTCCGCCATTTAAACACTTAAATACATTTACTGTCATTCTAACTGAAGTGTTCATGAAATATAGCTGCAATACATTTCGTCACGTTGACCAATTGATTTGTGCAAGTTTCTCATAAAATTGTTCAACTTCCTGTTCGTATGAATCGACGAATGGCTTCGCGTTTCAGTTACTGATTGACCAATTGGGAAGAATCATGCCCATAAACAGGAAGTTGTTGAAAGTTTTGAAAAACTTGCGGAAATCAATTGATCGGAGTGAGGAAATGTATTGTGGCTATATTTCATGAACACTTCAATTAGAATGACAGTAAAAATTCGCCACGAAGGAACATTGGAGTACAACTCACTGCGCAATGTATTTTGACCGCTTTTTTTAACCAAAGATGTACAAAATATCTCAAATATACATAAAAATGCACTGCAGCTAAAACTTTTATTATTTGCATGAACATTTACGTGGTTTAACGTGTTCAGTTCAGAGGACAGCGACGAAGAAGAACGACTTTACTCAAAGTTCTAATTGTTCAACTTCCCTTACAAGTGATTCTAACATTAACTATATCTCGCTCAAAACGTTCCAATTTCAACAAAATATCTTTGCTAAATATTGTCCAGACACTATAAATCCAGCAGCAATAGTAAAACAACAATATTCAGGTTTACAGTTTATTAAACACCTCAAAAGCAAACGTAAACTCGCCAGAAAGTTCGCCCCACATGCTGCTCTGTGTCACGTTTCGCGACCACATTTTCGCCGCTAAATACGTAAAAATTTCAAAAAAAATACACAAATGAAAAAAACTTATACCTTTCGGTGTTGTTGCGCGCATTTGTTCTTGCTTCTTGTCATTTTTCTGATGTTTATCAATCTTTTTGAACGGTATGTTTTCTTTGAAGCCGTTTTCAAAATGGCCGCCGGGACGAAGTGTCAAAAGTTCGTTATGGCGCCCAAAGTCACGTTCAAAATCCTCGTCTCCAATTGACTACTGGTGTGTCACCTGGCTACTGACTCCGTGCTAGTGATCTCTAAAAATGTGGTAAATATAACTTTGGTCATATTTTGCTATTTTATTTCGCTTTTCTGTGCCTGCATTTATAAACAAGTTTGCCTTAAGAATACAGCAAAACTCGCCAAAAAATGGCAATAAAACTCGGCAAGCGAAGTGCATGGACTTTGCGAAATAAAAAGACGGAAAATTCGCCATAAAAAAACATAAAAATTCGTCATTCAAGCACAACAAAGGCAATTAAAAAATTGGTCTTGAAATAACTGTAAAATACAACTTGCTTATGTCTTGGGTGCATTTTTTGCTGAAAAATGTACAAAATATCACAGAATATACATGCAGTTGTACGCTGTTTACATCTCTTGTTATTTGCGCCAACATTTTTGAGGTTAAACGCTTTTATTTTGGGGCAAAACGACAAAGAAGAAGGACAAACGTACACTACCAATTAATTCAATTTCCGTAGCAAGTGATTCTAATATGGACTATATTTTTCTCTAAACCACGCACTAATTTCTACAAATTGTCTTTGCTAAACATTCTCCAGACATTATAGACCCGGCAGCCATAATAAAACAACAATATTCAGGTTTACAGTTAGCTGGAAGCTTCGAAGCAAGCGTAAACTCGCCAGAAATTTCACCCTGTATAAAATTGTGTGTCACGTTTTGCGAATACATTTTCGCCACTGAATACGTGAAATTTTCGAGAAAAATACACAAATATAACAAGCCAATACCTTTTAGTGCTGTTGTGCGGCATTTTCTTGCTTTTTTGTCATATTTTCGTAATGTTTTTTACGTGTTTCAAGTGATTTGCTTTCTTCACAGCCGTTTTTAAAATGGCGGGATGAAAATTCAAATTTTACTGTTGCACCTAAAGTCACGTGGTCACGTTTCTAAATTCTCATCTCCAATTGGCCACTATTGTATCACCTGACTACTGATCTTTATACAGTCTGGATTACATGCATAATGTGCAACTCTAACTCAATATGTACACAATTGTACTCATATAGTATTTTCATAAACGGCGTGCACCTTTTGATGGTCCAGTTATTAAATAAGGTCATCAACGTGCTTACATTTTGCCATTTTATTTGCTTTTTCTTTGCTTTGATTATTGAAAACTTTGCTTTAAAATACAATAAAACTCGCCAAAAAGTAACATTAAGACTTGGTGTAAATGTCAATGGACACATTGCAATATAAATATAGGAATAATTCTCCATAAAAAGATAAAACTTCACAATTCAAACACAACAAACACGAGGAAAAAGCCGTCTTGCAAGATTAGAAACACTACAAAGCTTGCTTTGCTGTTTATTTTGGGTGAAGTTTTGCTGGAAAATGTACAAATACGTGCAATTTTACACTAGTGCAGCTCTTGTTATCTGCGGGAACTTTTTAGTGGTTCAACGTTTTTATTTCGGGGAAAAACGACAAACAAGAACGAAAAACATAAACTTCTAAATAATTCAACTGCCCTTGCAAGTGATTCTAATATGAACTATATCTTGCTCTAAGCGCACGAATTTCTACAAACTACCTTTGCTAAACATTCCCCAGAAGTTGCCGACCCAGTATCAATAGTAAAACAACAATATTCAGGTTTACAGTTCATTAAAAACCTCAAGAACAAACGTAACCTCGACAGAGAGTTCGCCCCATATGTTATGTTTTGCAAATACATTTTCGCCGATAAATACGTGAAAATATCGACAAAAATGCACAAATAAAACAAATTTATACCTGTTAGTGTTATTGTGGGCATTCTTTCTTTCTTCTTGTTATCTTTTTAATCCGTTTTTCGATCTTTTTCGAGCAATATCGGTTTTTCAAGTCTTGACAATGGCCGGATGAAAATTTTAACTTTGCCGCCGATGTTTTCGCGCCTCAAATTCTCGTCGGTGATTGGTTGCTGCTATTGATAACCACTGATCAACAACCTGACATGATACCACAGATTCATAGAATCCTGGAGTCATGGAATCATGGAACTATATAATCATGATGAAATTATAGCATGACGGAAACGGACAATTATAGAAATTATAGAATCATGTAAGCATAGAAATATAGTATCAAAGAGTCATAGACTTATTAAATTCTATTATCATTGGATCACAGAAACATAGAATCATAAAAGCATGAAATTTCAGATTTATAGAATGATAGACTTAAAGAGATCATAGGGAGATGGTGGGATGGAATCATAGAATCATAGAAACGTGTGATCATGGATTCATGGAATCGTGAAAAAATTAGCATCACAGAGACGTAGAATCATGGAATCATTTATTTTTGTAGACTCATAGCGTCATAGAGTTGTTAGATTCATGATACCACCAAGAGATAGAAGTAGAACGATGAATTCAAGGAAGCACGATATCAATTAAATATGACTAACTGGCGGTGTATTGAGAAACACCAAGAGAAACACCCGATGTCCATTATCATCTTCTAATTATTATTTGTCATTTATTTCAATTATTTAGCTACAAATATTAATTATTATAATGTAACTTTATCACAATCTTTAGTAACATGGGCTTTTAACAGTGGCTTAGTCACAGTCCAGTCAGTCCTGTCATCCAATTTTATAACACGTCATTTTGTAATTACGTCTTTATCTGTGAATCCTGACGTCATGGCGAAACATACCCGCGGCGCGTTTGTTTTGATAAAGGAAGTCTGGGAACAAAATTGACAAAATAAAAAGATGAAGGCGAAATGAAGTTTTGAATTTGAACAAGAAACTGTCCAAAACTTCTTGGATAGGTAGATAATGCCACTTTTTAAAAAACAGAAACCCGTAAGAGATGAAAATAAAAGCGAAATTGAACGAAAGTTGGTGCTGGTTAGTATGCTGTATGAGAGTTCATTGTTTGCGAAATAGAGGTCAATTTTGACATTAGATTAGAGGTTTCTTCGAACAAGAAAGTTTATTGGAAGTGACTTTGATTGTTTTTTTGTCTGCTTTGAAAAGGCCCAAGATGACCCGGAACCAACTTTTGATTTATCATCTTGTGGAGCCAAAGAGGTAAACGGAATTTTTGAAGCACTGTTTCTCTGAGTGAATGAATGTTCATGCATTTAAATTTTAAACATTCTCATTCGTATGAAACAGCTGTCAAGTTTTCTAATACATTGATGCGAGAAATACAAGCTGATGCTACATATTTTATAAAAGATACTCATTGTTGTATGAATAAAAGTTTGAATTTGTCAAACATAGGTTCCTGGCAAAGTCTACTCAATGTGCAAAGTGATGCAGAAAGAGGTAGTGAAAAGAGAATATTGTATTTTAATGCCAAGCAACTTTTCGTGTTAATTCTAGATAGGAAATCCTTGCATTACTTTATCAGTTGATGAAGGAGTTTTCTTGTTTGCAATTTAAAATATCTAACAAGGAAACAATCTTTTTATTTGAATCTCATGAGAGATGTATGTAATGTCTATATATGCATGTCTTTATGTAAAGACAATACATGTGTGCTGGTGTTCCCTATGTATATATTTCACTCTGCCTAGTGCTAGACACTCTTGCTCTTTCCATTTCTTACTATTTTACTCACCAATCCATGAGATGAGTCTTTCATGTTGATGATTTCAACTTTTTGTTTTACTAATACATTAGGTATTACTTCTACATGACAATGCCATCAAAGACTTAAAAGGTGGTGGAGATCTCAAGAATTTGTCAGATTTAAGGGTAAAATATGTTAAGAATATAATAATGTACCGGTACACACCTCGATCAATAGTCTCGTGATGAGTTTTTCCTCCTCTTTTTCTAAGCTGCTTTTTGTCTTGTTGCTAAACGTCTATATTCGTGTATCTTGTATCTCATATAAATATCAGTATTGTTAATGCAATATTCAATCAATCCTAGTAGTTTGACAATAAATCTCAGCCAAAATTGAAATACTAATAAACTGTGCTTTTTTGTCAACTTGTAGGTTCTTGATCTACATCAGAATTTAATTTCTGAAATACCAGCAGAGATCAGATTTTTAACCAATTTACAGGTACTCTTATGATATACCTAGAGCTGTCACCCAACTAATGTTTTACAATTTTGCTTCAATTGTCATTTTTTATAAAGGTTCTAAACTTGAGTCATAACAATTTGAAAGTCATTCCCAAGGAAATTGGCTGTTTGGAGTCACTGCAGACACTTGACTTGCAAGGTATATGACGGAATACATGCATGCCAGTAAAATAAAGATACAGTACAACTGAGCATGCAACTCACCTCATTGTTTTGACTTCAGGAAATAAATTGAAATTGTTGCCTGATGATATCAGCAAGATGCAGTCATTACGAACGTTGAATGTTTCGCGTAACAACGTCACCAAACTTCCTGTATTGCTGGCTCATGTTAGAACTTTAGAGGTATTGTCTAGGGGCTATAGTCATGATTTACCTTTAAATAAGTCTGTTTTCCACTAGGTGTAATTTTCCATGCGAAAAATAAATCTGCCCAACTGATTGGCTAGCAATATTATTTTTTGCTGCAAAGCAAACCAATGACGTTGCTAGACTTATTTTCTGCACAAAAAATTCAGCCTAGTGGAAAAGGGGCTTTTTATAAAACTTGCAAATAGATTTCTTTTTTATTCTTTTTTTAGAATTTAATTGTTGATGTGGATATTATGATTTTTCCCTCCAAAGGTAATATAGTGCATTAGTAGTGATCTTTTGGTATCATGTGCAACCAATTGATGATTTAGGCTTCGACAATTGAACAACTGTTCTGAGATAAAAGCTAATTAATGTCTGCACACTTATAATCAAATCTCAACACTTTATTAATCCATGCATTGACTAGCAATGCCATATACCCTTCTTGTATATTCTCTTCTGTCTAGCACCAGATGCTCTTACTTTTCAAGGCAAAAATCTTGCCAGATAATGCCTTGCCAAAATCGGGTTACTTGTAAATTCCATAAAATCATTCCTTTTTTGTAGAAATTGCTGCTGCTGGGACAAATGAAATGATGAAGACATTGTGTTCAAGTTAGTCTAAACTTTAAAAAATACTTTTTTTTGAAAAATACAAATAGGGTTAGAAAATTCGTGACAATATTCTTCTTTGGCTGAAAACAAATAAATACTCTTTTTGTAGCTGCTGGTATTGAGTATATCCCACCTTCAAAATGTCTTCTTCCAGTGTTAGGTGAGGAATTTTTTTCAGGAATAACAAGTTCAGTATTTCGTTTGCCCGCACTTAATTTCACATAACAATACCTTTATTTTCGTATTAGATAACACTATAAGTAACCGATCAGCTTCTGAAAGCAGTTCATGGCAGCAAGAGCAAGCTCTAGAGGTACTAGAATATGAAAATTATGTGACGGTCAACCACTAAGATGCAATGGTCTCCCAGTTTCTTTATGATGAATCATCTAATTGTTTTCATTAGGACAAGATTCAGGAGCTGGATAGGGGGAGAGAAAAGAAGATTGAGATGTTAGCTATGCAGCAGCAACTCCGTCAAGCGCAAGAAGAAGAAGCATTCCTGTCTGCCATGAATAAGAAAGGACGCGAAGACTTGCTGAAAATCATGTCCGAGGTGATTTCTTGATCGCATCTTTGTAAGGATACCCTTACTCATTGGAAAGACGATTAGGAAATTTAACCAAAGTCTTTGCTGCATCTTTTGCTAATGTTTGTTTGTTCTTATGAGGTTATTTCACTTTTGAATTTGATCACCACTAGCTGCTCTGTGTCTATGACAAAATCCTTGTATATACATTTTCAAAATTTACCATTTTTGCATAAATTTTTAGGACGACAGCCGAGCAAATGAAAAACTGCTCTTTGAGCAAAAAAAGAAGGAAAAAGAGATGGATTACAATCTCACCACCTTAGCCAATGGTAAGGAATTTACAGTGATTCCTGTTTAACAGTATTTGTCATTTGTCTTTTTTTTCTGTTGTAGAAGAGCAACGGACAAATGACCGAGTTGCTGCTCTCCTACAAATGCATGATAGGTAAATTGAATATCATTACTCATTTATTATTTATGAAGAAATTAGCCAAAGGAAGAGCTTTATTTCGGTCATATGTTGGTTTTGGAAACCGGGAGAAGTTATGGCCATTGCTATTTAAAAGCTTGGGAGGATGGATGTTGGTCTAATCCTAGCGCTGAATTAATTTTAATCCAATCCTAGGGCTGGATTAATTTTGATCCATTCCTGGGACTGAATTAAGTTTGATTTATTCCTAAGACTGAATTAATTTTGATCCTGTCCTAGCACTGAATTAATTTTAATCCAAACCTAGGACTGAATAGGACCGAATAAATTTAGATGCAATCCCTTACATTTTTTGGATTTAAAATACTACTTTTCATTTTTTTATTCAAGAACTTTGTAATATGTTCATTTTTTTTTGGCTCTAAAGGTCCAAAAATAGTGAGCAAATTTTGAAAGAAATGGAGCAGGACAGGTTCGTCATTCTGTTTTTCATCTTGTCAAATCAGAATACGTGCAATCAACCACAAAAATTAACCAGCCTATATAGTCATATAGATAGTGCACTAAACATTTATTCTTTGTTATTGTTTTTGCAGAATTGCGATGGAAAATTTGGTGAAGATTTCCCAAGAAGACGCGGAAAACTTACGGAAGAAAGAAATTTTGGGTAAAACTCTAACAGTATCATGGTTCAATTATTGCATGGGCTTCAATCTTTTAAATTAGTGCCTTACAATGGGGAATTTGACGGGCGCTTTTCATTTACGCGTTTTTGACGCACGTGTAGAGGTTGAAATCTTTCAAAGTATCAGGTTTCTAAAATGCACGAACGAATAGACATGTAGAGGTTTTCACTACTCAATATTCTAAACAATTCCTGCGGTTGTTTTTAAGATAAGTTTTAATACGATTTAATGATTTGCGTGCGTGTCAAAAACGCCTAACCGGAGAGCAGCGGCATGCACTGTTGCGCATAGTAAGTGGAACTGGACATGCACAGTTAAAATTTCATTGTTGCTACGAAGAACACGTTTTGGTTGCGAAATGATGTAAAATACAGACAAGAAGGCCTGCAAATTTACAAATTTCGTTCATATTATAGTGCCACGTGCGTGGAAATTGTCACCCTATTGGGGTATTCTTCGGCTCAAAGATGGTAACAATTTTCGCACGTAATTAAAAAAATGTACTGAATTTGCAAACTTTGTGGGGCTATATTTTCCACATCTTACAATATTTCGCCGCCAAACTCTGCAGTTTAACTAAATCGAATATGCTCTTTCCGGCTATAGTGTTGAACTTATTTCTATTTGCCTATATCAAAATTTAGTCTATAATGAGTTGTATCTATTGTAGAGGTCATGGATGTTTTGTTGAAAAGCGATGAAGCACAAGAACAAATGCTACAAGATTACTTCACGATGAGAAATGCTGCAACTTCCGAAGCTCTTCAATCGTTAGTGGATTTAAAACAATCAATAATAATTCAATATGAAACTTTGATAGGGAGATTTTTTATTCCAACTGTTATCTTGATTGTAGAGCATTGGCTGAGTCACAAAAACTGAATGAATATTTGAACGAAAGGGACAAGGATCACTCTGATTTGATTAAAAATATTGCCAGCGAGGTACTACACTGCGTTCCCCTTTTTAAGATTGTTATTCTACGGCCAAATTAGTCATATTTTCATGAAAATTATATATATACTCCTGTTCACATCACCATTTTTAATTTTTTTTGTCATTCACAGGAACTCGCCCAAATGGAGGCCTTTCATGTTTTGCAATTGCAAACAGACGACAAACATATACGTCTAACAAATCAAGTAAGTAGAGGCGTGGTTTCTGGGCTTTGGGGGTGTAGTCGCTGGGATAAGTGTCTTTCAGCAATGAGATTGCGGGCTCGCTTCTCGGTACGGACTAAACTACCCATGTGAAAAGAGTCTGTCTACTACACTGTCGAAAGTTGTGGGTTTTCTTCGACCACTCCTGGTTCCTTTTGCAATCCAAATATGCATGTATACACTTATATAATATTATACGTGTACAAACGTAGATCATTTGTAATAATGAGCAATTCAGCCATAGAGCTGCGAAGTATCAGTTCAGGTTACTCAATGGCAGTACTCCATGGTATCTCTTACTTTGTTGTTTCACTCCATAAATATAATTACGAGTAATTTTTCAGCTTGAGTTACTGGAACGCGAACTTCAAGAGCTCAGTTATTTGGAAATGGAACGGAAACAAGAACGACAAGATGATGAATTGGCAAGTTGGAAACGTGATTCTTTTTTGATGCATGATAAGAGTTGATACAGAAAATTTATTTTCTGGCTTTAATTGAAATAGACAGTATATTGATATAAAGTCACAACTCTGAACTTCATTCCTTCAGAAACTGTTGGAAAACAACCGGCAAGCTTTGACTGATATGTTCGTTCATTTAATGGAGGAACGTCAGAACAGAGAAAAGGAACTTGCAAAACGGCTGGTAGGAATAACAATCTCTTGATACTATAATCCCACTCTATGAATTCTTACTGCACAACCTATTCAGAAGTTCAATGGATTTGTTAGTTAAGGCCTCAATACACTAGAAAAGATTTCCAGAATGAAGTTTCTGGAACATGTTTCTGAGGCTATGTGCACACGGTAACGTTTTTGAGCGTTTTCATTTGTGTTTTCACGCAAAAACGGATGCAAACACTAACAATTTAGGACAGAGCCTGCAGCTTATTTAATATATTGAAAATATTTTCCCTTGGAAAGTGTTAACTAAGCGTTAAAACGATAAACGGGACACAAACATTTTTGGAAACGCTTGAAAACGGCGCCCGTGTGCACGTAGCCTGAAACACAAGTTTCGGAAATTTACAACATTGCTCTAATTGGAGAAACTAGTTTCGGAAAATTTTTGGTATACTGTAGAAACTTTTGTTTCAGAAACGTTGTTTGGAAAACTTTCTTAGGTTATCGAGGTCTTTATTTTCAAAGTATAAGCTTTCAAGCAGCTTTGCGTATCACACTATCACTTGTTTCTACTCTGTTTCTCTGTAGGTTGAATTAGAGAAAAGACGGGAAGGCGAAATAGAAGATTATTGGTTAATCCAGTTTCAAAGATTAATGGATCAGAAGCCTGAAACACTTCTTATCAAGGTACACAGTACGCAGCTAGATCGCCCTTTTACGCGAAAAAAGTGCAGTAACTGCCTGGTGATCTGACCGTAAGCAAAAAGACTGGAACGAGGGACAGAATAGAAGTTCATTTTTGTGTATTCAATCGTTTTTTCTTTTTTTCCTTTCATGAAATTAGTCGAAACTTCGTAGATATGTTCGGTAGTGAGAAAGACAAGTCCATTGCAAATTTGGGAACAAAATACATTGTACTTCGTGAGATAACAGCTCCTTTGAAACAAAAAAAGCTTTTTTTTTGACAACTTGTCCCAATCTTTTTCCATAATTTCAGATCACCTGGTGCGTAACTGTGTACGCATAGTTTGTTTTCTTCGTATAGGAGCACGGATGTGATGAGAACATACGTCAAGTTTTAACAGACGCCAGTGCCGAAGACTACGTCGCAAATTTTGCCCGGAATAAAATCACGTGGCAAATTCTTCGCGATATGAAAGACGAAGATTTGAAACAGGTTGAGAGCACTGAACTCATGCTATAACTGGATTACCAAAGAAAATCATCTGGCGTTTAAAAGAGTTTAATACTGATGTCGTACGCATTTATTTGTATTGCTAGTCATTGGGTTAACAAGAGAAATTAGCGGATACTTCATTGAACACATCGTATCTATCAGGTCTCAACGTGATAGATACGATCTTATGGTGTTCAGCTGAGTGATGTGACAAAATAGGGCGCACTAGGACACATTTTCACTCATTGACTAGACAAGAAAACTTTGATGATAATTTGTTAATGACTGCATGAATGCAACAGGCCTCACCCTGACAAGAAAGATCATCTGAAGATGTACACATGAACATTTTGCTTCATGTATTTATATACACCTGAATATTCATTTTGAAGTTTTTGTTGTTGGTTTTTGTTCGATGACAGATTGGTATTCATGAGTATGGAATACGTTGGAAAATTCTGAAAGCAGTTCAAGCGAAACTTAAAGAAGAAACGAAAGCTTTGGAGAAGACAAAGAAATTAGAAAATCCTGTCCTAGAGACAAGAAATGATGGATCTCCTGTAGATGAAAATGTTGCTCCAAGTGCACCTCCTGTAGAGTCTATGGCTCCAAGTGCACCTCCCTTGGAGTCTATTGAAGTTCAAGAAGAAAATCCTTGTGTAATATGTATGGAGGCAAAAGTAAGTGAACTTATTAATATACATTATCGGTGAAAAAACAAAATAAAACTGGCGGCTGATTCACATGACTTATAAAACCATAAAGTTATTGCACTGAAGTGAATAACCATTCTGTTGAGAAACTTAGACTTTGGTGAATCACTCTTGAATTGACTGACATGCTACATTGAATGCACTATTGATATCAATCTGAATGATGAACTACTGTTTTTGAAAATGCCAAAAATCACCATTGTTTATAATTTATCCGTTTGTTTCCAATCTGTTCGTTAGAAAAAGCATTTTCTCCAACATATTAGTTACCACCTTGTTGCCCGAGAAACTATTTGTCTTAAAGACGCCATTTATATATCAAAATCTAAGTTTAGTTTCTCTGAATACAATGGTCTTCATTTCATTGGTGTGAAACGGTGCCCAGTCTTGCCTTGTTTTAATCACTCGGTAGTTTGGGAAGAAAGAGTTTCTCTCGACCATCGAATAGTGTGTTGTGCAGTATACTGGTTGTCATTGCATGTTTTGATATATTTGTAAACAACTAGTATTTTGTTTGTGTTTTTGGTGTATTCTCTTGTACCCAAAGTAAGAAGGATTTTATTAAGACATTGTATGACAATCATTCCCAACACTACCTTCTTTTCACAGCGTGATGTTATATTTCTGGTCTGTGGTCATGTTTGTTGTTGTTCAACTTGTTCAACTGGTCTCAAAGATTGTCCAATGTGTCGTCAAACGATTGTGAAGACTGTCAAAATGTTCTTGGTCTGACCGGCGTTTCCTTAACTACGCTATTTTGCACAGAACAATGTAACAAATTGCATTCTTTTATCGCTTGGATTTCGTGCAGCACTTGCTATAATTTCGTGTCATTCTAACACAAGGCTGCGTAAGTACTGCCGTTCAGCCGATTCTCACTTTTTTATGTACAATTTTTAGCACTTACAAGACCATTCACCGGTCAAAGACGGTCAAATATGTAAATTGTGAGTAGTATAGACTTCAATTATAGGCTGCACAATGTATGTTAAGTCACTTATTTAATCATGTTTGGTTATATCTGTAGTATGCTGGTCATGCTCAATGAATAATAAGTATCATGAAAAATTCTTGGTGAATTTCCATAAGTCCACAAACTTTCCTTTCCTTCTGTATGTTATAAACATTGACATGCAAGTTTTTGTGCTAAAAGTTTTTGTTTTTGCTGCTGTGCTTGTCTAGCAAGTTTTTCTATTGTGGCAATTGCACCTGGTCGGATGATAATAGTACATTTCTCACCAAAAAATTTTTTCGTCGTCCACACAAGAAAGTCATCTTGTCAAAGAGAACTACTTCGTTGTTCACTCAAGTAAGTAAACTCGTGAAGAAACTTGTCAAGGGAACTTGTTCATCGTAGGAATTCACTTTAGACGTTGACAAGAATTCGGTTGAAAGAAGCAAAATTATTTACAAATATATATTGAGTATTATTTATACTCAGTCTTCGTCTAGAGCAATATGCATTTTTTTCGAAAAGCATGCATTAACCAGTTCTATGTGTATGAATCTCATATACGGATAGAATGACCAGTTGCTATGACAACTGTTTGTTGTTGGACCAAGTAATTGGTGGTATTTGTGACAGGAGTCATTTCATGACCAACTGAACGTCGTTCGTAGTCTGTCGTGATCTCATGGCATTTATTTATCAGTTGGTTGATGTTTATGACAATATCTTCTTCCAAGCATATCGATACAACATATATGGTCTGGATCGCAATCTGTGCTTGTCGTACAAGTGTGCAACACTCTGGCGATGAAAGGAGTTAATAATGGACATTCACGCCAAACTATAGATAAACGAAAAAACAGGATTCTTTGAGTACTTTTTGAGTTTTGTTTTGAAGGAAAATATGATATTTGGTTACAGACAGAGGCGGATTAAAGGTACCATGGGCCGTTGGCTGTGTTTCTGATTGGGCCCCCGTTACCTCAACATTATTGCATTAAAAGACTTCGACCGCCTCCCCCCAGGACTCGGAAATCCGCGGTGCCCTGGCTGTAGCCCAGTCGGCCCCCCCTTTAATCCGATTCTGGTTAAAGACATGCAACAGAGAAAGTTTGGAAGAGTAGGAAACCTCAATGAGCCAGGAATATGACTGTAATTAAACTTATTTAAGACACATGTCTTCTTACCTTTAGGCACACACATGTTGGGTCCATAAGAACATTTAGTCGGGCAGCAATCCATTCCTCTTAACTGACAAGAACTGGGGCTTTCACAAGGATAGGAATAAAGTATGTTTATACAAGATAATCTAGACGGATCAGGACATTGACCTGCAATAAAACAATGCAGTCGTACACGGGAGCAAGTGAACTCATCTAGAAACTTGTCAAAGAAAACTTGTTCATCGTAATCGCGAACAGATGAACTTATGTAGAAACTTGTGGAACAAAATTTGTTCGTCGTACACACGAGCAAGTGAAGTTGCCTAGAAACTGTGTTTTCGCGATTTATGCTAATTACAATCATACCTCGTGTCATTAATGACCCTGATTGTTCCAAAACGCTTTGAAGTGGTTGAAGAATCATCTGTTTTTTCGATGCTGATAAATCTGTTTCCTTCGCTCCTTCTAAATAGTCAAAAGGCAGTTGCAATCTGTGCATAATGCAGGCCGACTGTCTAGTTTTTAAAAGATCGTCTGCGCAGCTTAAGGCTAAACCTGTCAGTTTGTGAATACTCTATGACTTGTATCTAACGTTTGCACAGAAACGTTTCGATTCCACAATTAGTTGTGACTGAGTAAGTATTAATGGCAACTCTTCAGTTTTTAATGATACAAAATCCAGCTTAATCCGTTAATAAATACCACCAGTTGTTGAAGTCACTGATGCACTGTCTAATTTCCCCTTGTCATCCTCTGATTTCGTTTTATCACTGGACACAGCGACTAAAGCGAACAGAAACATGAGTAAACCAAACGCAATGCGTTTCATTTTCCTTCGCGGAAAGAAACTTCAAAAAGTTTCAAAGTTTACATGGATTTTCAGACGATATAATAATGTGTGTGTAGTAGCATGAGATCACTGTTACAGATTATAATTTTATCTGCAGTGACTGGTTCAGTAACAGGTTGTTTTTTGTGGAGAATTTCCGTACAAACGAGCAAGTTTTCCTTGACAAACATTTTGACACTTTACTTGTCGCGTGCGCGACGAATAAATTTTCCTTGACACGTTCTCCGAACACCCGAGTAAATCAGCTTTTTGAATAAGACTCCTTGTGAAGGAAAACTTTTGAGACCAAGGATTAGATTGTTACAAATCCTTGAACTTTGCATTGCATGACCAATACCTAACCCGATTTGTATCAAATGCTTGTTTCAAAATGTCCAGAAACGGATGTTTAGTGTCAATATCTGAACGCTATGATATGACAAGTAATAACAATTTTCTGATGTTATCGAAGCCAGAAACAAATTCAATGAAAAGAACCTTCAGTAATGCTGCTGCAAAGACTTGAAATCAAAGTAATAACCACCATTACATTTGTAATAGTCTTTGTGTGAGGGGGGATGGGAGTGGGGGGGAGGATTATTTTTGCGTTTATATTTTGTTAGCACTGCCTAATGAAAAGCAACCTTTCATTTATTATATGTGGTTGATAAGTTACAAAGTAAAAACAAAACTTAAACAAGTAAATAACAACTTGTTAATGCTAGTATTTGATCTGCAATATGACGTACCGCCCTTCGACGAACCGCTGATTTCCTCTTTGGCGACTGCAAGCAAGATGTGAAAAACGTTTTAAAGATATTAAATGTCCACATGGTGCGTCAAAATTTGTCATTTTCTTTTTAAACCGCTTATTTTAACTTTGAAAGAGTTATTAGTTGTCGTTAATACAATGCTGTACCATACCTTCTTTATTGTCTAACGAATTGGAGGGAATTTGCAGAAATTTTACGGAGTTATGATCATTTTCTGGCTTTCTATTCGGATGCGGGATGGCATCTGAAATTTGGAAAAGGTAGTTTTATGAAAATGTTTTTGAAAAACACATTATGTTATTTCCATTAGTCTTTTAGTTCTGCTATTGTATATTTTTGCCCTAGACTGTATTGTTAGTAGAAACAGGCTTTTTTGCGTACAACCTTTCTTTGAAAACAAAACAACTGCAAGTGCGTGTCGCCAAGCTAGTTGTCGTTGAAACATCGTTGCCGTGCTTATGAACAAATTTTAGCTGTTTGTCGTTGGGAATACAAGATTTATGCAAGGTTTTTCACGTCAAAAATATTTGAAATATATTACTTTTATAAAGATATTCAAGTTTCACTACAGAATAGTTTCGTTGAACCAACTAATTTAACATAAAATTGACAAAGTTATTGATAAGGAGATTAATCCAGGTTTGTTCAATTTTTCCCACGAAGACATTATAGAAACTGTTCTTTTCTTGCCTGCTTTTGAGTCCGTATGTATCGTAATTAGTCTGCAATACTGCGGATTCAGGAAGACTGTGAAACGCGAATGTACATTTGATGGACAATAATTTCTTACCTCGTACGCTATTCTTCAAATATTTCGCTGAACTTCTTTCAGGAAGTTTGCTTCGTGTAGCATCACTTTTGGACTCATTTTTTTGGGGGTTGACTTCTGTGATTGTATCTAAAAAAAAATGAAGGTTATTCAAACTGTCTCATAAAGTGTGACTTTGTTGTCTTATTTCCGTACACACCTTTTCCAGACGTATAAGTCGCGATAAAACCAACTTTATTTACATTTTCTTGACCAGATCTGAAACTCAACTTGAGTGTATTTCCAGTAACGTTGTATGCTCTAGGCAGATTGCTACCGCACAATTTTGATGCGTCCGAATCTCCTTCTAATATTAAGTAGTCCTCGTCGCAATTCCTGTTAGAAAAAAATCCTGTGATTTGAAAAGAGTCGTTGATAATACTTTTACTTGTCACTGCAATAACTAAGCGCGACAAAACTACGCGTTTTAGCCGGGTCTTCTATCCATATTTTCCTAAATAATTTTCTGTGAGAGAAACATGAAATCGGTTTACAATTTATTGCTTATCTAATAAACTGCTATTGGTTTTTATTGGCTTTGCTTGGGGCAACTTGTTTTATAACATCAAGAACTTTTTCACGTCAAATTTGAATAGAATTAAATATCTCTTCTTACTCATCCTTTCCAATATCAAAATACTGAAAGTTTAATCGTATTGGACCCTCCAAAGTTTTGATCGTCATATTGCATAACTCGTTGGTTGGGTATGGCTCAGGATAGTTCGGTGACGCAAGCATACCAACTGTTGCCGTAATAGTAGAACCACACGGATCTGGAAAAGAAAAAAAACGTTGCTGTTGTTTGGAAGACAAAAAAAAGACGAATTGCTTTGGCATTGGAACTTAAAACAAATCTTTGCAATGAAATGAAGAATGCAAGATGACAAAAAGCCAATTAAGAAAAGCAGGAAAATGTTGTTGTTGTTCAGAAACAAAAATGAAGATGGAATAGTTGCTTTGGAACCTAAAAACTAACTCTATTGTTTTTACCTTTTGGTCTGGCAGGGTGATCTACGGCCTCAAACGAGGCATTGAAACCTCCACTTGTCCTGGCTTCATCTGAGAAAAACTTCACACATACTTGGTTTCCACTTGAAAGGAAAGGTGGTGCGTCATTGTTACCACAGTAACGAGTTTCTGTAGCACCCGTGTTGCAAGCACCATCTGTAATCTTGACAAAATCACCGGTACACGCATCACCCATTTCGCTGCTTACTCTTGCACCACTTAATTCGAAGCTATATTAAAATGCAGCACCATTGTACTTGTTTAAAGTTCATTCTAAAACGTTATCTCCAAAGATCGAAACCCTGAGATTTTTGTTTTTTTTCACCACGCACAAGACAACTTACATTGTCGATAAAAATAATTATGATCATTATCTTACAATATCAACCACTGTTTGGCCATTTACTGTACCTTTTAAAAAGCAGTTTAACAACTTTGTCCTTTGGTACAGTGATAGAATGCATGCATTCTTTGCCGTTCGGATAGCTATCTGGAAATCTTGGACTTGTTACGTAACCTCTGTTGTCTTCGTATTTTCCACCACATGTACCTGAGAGAGAATAATGGATAGTCGAGTCTTAATTAATGGAAGTGATGATCTGAGGCCGGTTGTGTAAAACTTTTAACTACATTTTAACTACGATTTTATAGTTAACAAGTACTTCCGTACTAATGGACCAGGAACTGGACCAATTGAACTAGCTTGCTTGTCGTCTGACTCTAAATCATTGAAATTCATGGCTTTGTCTTGAAACTCTCATTAACAGCTTATGACGTTTGATATATATAATGCCTTTTGTTTTTCGTATCCGTGTTGCAACAGCTTATGCCACACGGCTTGCATTTGTGTGTGAATGTTAATGATGCATAATAATGATTTTACAATTACAGCAAAGAATTGGTTGTAATTTTTTTTCTAAATTGAAAATCAAAAATCGAACTCCGTCAATCGATGAGTAATATCATTTTAC
>JAODVQ020011067.1:0-21593 GCA_025400075.2 Phenganax stokvisi
TTTCAAAGTCATTAGCTATGCTCTGGTGCTCACCAAACAAAGAGATACGCTACGTCACGCTACGGTACGGGCGAAGTGGAAAACCGGCTTAACAGATGTCCGACTGTCCCAAAATTGCGTGTGTCGATTTTCCTGCGATTTCAATGGCGGCCATCAACCTTAGCAAGTGCCTTACAGAAAGGTATTCACCCCCTGAACAAATAATATTGAAAATGGTACCCGGGGGGTGATGGTCTCTGTTTGGAGCCAAAATCAGTGGCTTGAAGACTAAGTCGGACATCTGTTAGTCTCTAATCTGTGACGCCAGCCAGACAGGCTTTTTCGATACTTCAGCTTTTTACAACAAAACATTTTTTCTCTTTCAGTCTTACGCCAAGTTGCTGAATCCCAGAAAAGTGACCAGTAACATGTTGTGTGCTGGATATAAGAAGGGCGGCACTGACGCATGCGCGGGAGACAGTGGTGGTCCGCTGACTTGTTTTGATCGCAGTAACTCAAGATTCATCCTAGGTGGAGTAGTGTCCTGGGGAGTGGGGTGTGCTAGACCTAATCTGTATGGAGTGTACACTAACGCCGCTGTATTCACTTCCTGGGTACAGGAAAAACTAGCATCTTACGGATACTAGCAACTTCCAGTTATAGTGGAATATCGATGTATTTTTGTATGCTTAAGTACTTCTTATCATACGATCTACTGTAAATCGTAGGGGATAAATTGTTAGTTGCTATGACTCAATACAATGTGTAAGATTGTATGTAGTTCAATTGCGTGGAGATTATATACTTGTGTACATTTCATTTCAACCCTGGATAGAGAATCATTTACCATCAACGTGCTGTTCTTTGGTTTTATTGCTTTTTGGCAAAATGACAATAATTTCGCACCCTTTTCGTTCAAAGCTATTGTTTTACATTCTCTTGCCAAGCAGTGATTATCACCTCACGCAAAACAAGTGATGAAACATCTTCCAAAAAACTTCCCATTTCATAAAATATCACTGGGAGTGTCAGTCACCATCGTGTTGCACTGCATGTTATTGAAAGCGTAGGTAACTGAAATCTTTTTATTGCAAGGCGTTGTTATTTCGTTTCAATATGGTGGTCTGTCGTGTTCTTGGAATAGTTGTGTTATTCGTTTCTCTTTTTTCGTCGGAAGGTTGGTAATACATTATGAACCTAACGCATAGCCTGTTCGCTGTTTACACCTGGACTGTACCAGTGGTTTTAGCCGCCAATTTGCTGTTGTGTGAGGAAAAACAATTTGCGTTATCCTTTAAGGATAAACCCTGTTAAATTTAAGACAGTTCTTTTCCTGAAATTTTCTTTCGAAGGTTTTTCAAGCACGTTCTTCTACAAATAAAATAAGCCTTAGCTCTAAACAGTTCTGTACGCACGAACTTCCCCAGTTGTGCTAATAAAAGCAACTTTTCTGAGTTTTCTCCATGTCTTGCAGTCCTTCCACTAAAACGCCAGTCCTTCAAGATGGAGAGCTCCACTTTTCACACGTGCCTAACGTATCGAAGTCCTTGGAGTAGTTACGTGAACCGCCTTTCTTTTCGTACACCCTCCATCACTTTAATGAAATGCAGTCAGGATGCCACTCGTGATATAGCTCAAATTTGGCAATGGAGAAACAATAGCAAACTAATGTTAACAGAAGAAAATCGTTGTCTAACTGTCAGTCTCAAAGGGGGTATACGTCTTAATCGATGTGATGTTGCAAAGCATGATAAGTATCAGCGATGGGCTTGCGAAGGAGACAGGGTAAAGTCACTATTCAACAACAAATATGTGGTCCCCTATAGGTACAACACAGGTCATGCTAGTATTTTTGGAGTGCATTTGCGTTCTGCTGTGAGCGAAGTACCTGTGAAACATATCACCATAGGTATTACTTTTGGAGAAGGTGGATGGCACCAACATGGCAGTGATACTAATGTTACTTTATGTAATATCTTGTAACTCTGTGTAACCTACGATAATTCATTGGATAATCCACTGGGACCACTGAGCAGTCATTATGGTGAACAATGTTTTTGTTCGGGAAAAGCACGCCAAACTTCACCGGGAATTTATGGGGGGGTCAATGCCTGAAAACTTTAAGAAAGTAGATTAGGTTGCAAACGACAAAAGATAGTCTTACTTCCAGATGTGATATTAATATCTTTCTTGAAAGCAACACATTCACTAATAAAATGATGAGAAGAAAGCACTTTTTTTCGTAATCTTCTTATGGTATACGAAATTGGATTGTATTTGAATTTATCAGCTTGCGCTCTTTTGCGTGAATTATTTTCTAGTGGTTTCATGACGTTAATCTCTCAGCGTCATTTCACCACACTTGCGCGCAAACTAATTGGAAAACACTTTTTTGATGAGTGATGTTCGTAACAGTCTAGTCTTGTATATATCAAGTAACGTTATGCAAAGCTCCGTCAGGCTGCGAGCTACTGCTAAACTGTCGGTGAATTACACAACGCAAATTCAGAAGTAAAATGAAATCTTGTACTATTCGTATCTTCTTGGTCTATATTATGTATCATTGCGTTATGGCAAAACCAAAGCCGAATGGTGAGCTCTGTCTTTAGTTTTAGATTAGCATATTGTTCTGTTTCAGGTAATTTAAGAATGGCGTTGTTCATTTTTTCATCGTCTCAACTGAGATATGGAAATTGGAAAACGTTTGAGCGGACAGTCTTGTCACAAAAACCGATTGAGCAAAATTGAGTTGTCTTGAATTTGGGAACATGCGATGTACTTTATCAAGTTCGGGTTCATTGGCACAATTGTACTTTACATAAATTGCTGTGTAATAAAAGATATCTTGTATGTAGAGCGCAAACGCTAGGTGTATAACAGACACTGGTCTACAAACACTTTGTGACATGAAGAAGCAAAGTGTTTAATTTTAACTACTTTCGTTCTGTTTAGCTGTTCAAAGTTCAGTCCATGGGTCGGGGGCAGGGTGTGACTGTCAGCGGGGCGGCGGAGGTTCGGTTGGTTCAGGTAGGCCACCTACCCCTACGGATGACAACGACATAAAATGTGGGACAAAAGCGATGATTGGTCGTGTCGTTGGTGGAAAGAATGCACCAGCTAAAAGTTGGCCCTGGCAAATTGGAATCAAATCTTGTTCCAGTTGCAAGTTCTTCTGTGGAGGAACTATTGTCGCTAAGAAATGGGTGATAACCGCTGCACATTGCTTGCACAACTACGGCGCAAGTGATATCTTCATTGATGCAGGAGTGATTAACCAGAAGAAGAAGAGCAAGTACAAACAGTCTTTCAACTGTACTGCTATTCATAGACATCAATTGTACGGCATTAACGCACCTTATGATGAAGATATCGCTATCTTGGAATTGGATAAAGAAGTCAAGTACAATGATCATGTAAGGCCGTTGTGTTTGAATGAGAAGAGATTAAATGAAACTAGGAGATGTTCTGTGACAGGATTTGGACGTAAAAACGAGACAGGACCCAAGTCATTTCGTTTGAAACAATTAGAAGTCCCAATTGTGGCTCACGATATTTGTGTAAAGGTAGGAAATTAACTTCCAAATTTTGATCACTTTGCTAAAAATAGTACGTTGAACTTCTCTAATTCAAATATCGAAGGCCGGATGCAGCCGAAGGTCCGTATTAGAGGAGTCCTTGGAGAAGTATCATGTACTTAAGGGGTTCGAATGTGCGGCCATTTGGCTCCGTATTTGTATGGATTAGGCTCTATATGATTAATGACTCACTTATCGTTGTATTGTATTTTTTCTAGTCGTATAAAAATGCAAAGCCATCTCGTCCTGTCACAAAGAATATGATATGCGCTGGTTATAAGCAAGGAGGAAAAGACGCCTGCAGTGGAGACAGTGGTGGGCCTATGTCCTGTTTTGATGTAGGCCAACAACGCTATGTCCTTGGAGGCATTGTTTCTTGGGGTGTTGGCTGTGCGCGCGCAGATAGTTATGGAGTGTACACGGATATTGAACATCTTGTTACCTGGATAACAAGCATTACTGGAGATATTCAGTGAATATGATTATCGACTTCTTCGCTCTCTTGTAATGATACGACCCCGAGGAATGAATGCATTTTTGTAAATAATTAATGGTTTTGCGCCTTGTAAAACTATGGCGAATCACAGCGGGTTTAGCACTACAATGCACAACAATTTATCTTCATTCTAAAGCGCTTCTGTGCTGGTAACATATTAAGAATATTTGATACTTGTCAGTGGTGAAAATCGAAACCTCGTCGACCTTCGTTGACTTGTTACTTTTTTACAATTTTGCTGATTAATCAATCCCTAGTTTCTGTTTACACCCAAATGTGGGCGCTTGTTTTACCCAATTACTGCGCCCTTCAAATACTTCCGAGGCGACGATTTCTACTAAGGCGAAGTTTCGAGTTACTTTGACCAATGTTTCTAGATAATTTGATCTCTCGCGGCTCGCGCACGCCTCATAGTCTTTGAACGAGATGTTTCTTTGAGTTATACACTGCAGTAGCATGTTTACTTAGCACACATTTGATTGGCTATTATTCAGTATCATACTCATTTTGCAGCAGATGAGTGGCGAAAGGAGGGTAGTACAAGATAAACGTACTTTCCTGCTGGGAGCAAATATTTCCCATTGCTGCGCACGAAGAGGAATCGCTTTATATCATGAAGGCCAAGTCGTACTACATAGCTCGTGGAGGAATGAAAATGGCAACGCTACATTTTTCTATCGTGATGTATTCTCTCTTGCTTGGGAAATCTAGTTATGTTTTAGGAAATTCTAAAATGGAAATTCCTGGATCAACTTACGCATTTCGTGGTAGGTGCAACTTATAGTTCGCAGTCGGTCTGGTCTTCGCAAGATTGTCATTTAACATTTGTCTCCTTTTAAGTCTTCGCGAAAGGGTCCAATAGCTATCTCAAAATTGAAGAATTAAACTGTTTCAGTTTGGCGAAAGCCAGAGTGAATCTTTTATATCTTTTATTTATTAACCACTCTTGAAAGGTCTAATTGACGCAATCTGTAGGTCAGTGTAGGTATATGCGCAAAGCGTCTTGGTGTATTTCATAACTTCAACTGGAAAACAGCAAAGCATATTCATTAAAACGGATGATTTTTCTTTTTAATTTCAGTTAAAAGAGCGACTACAGCATGCACAGATACGTATTCCTATTCAACCTGTTATTCATACAAGTATCGGGGTCTGTGCTCTCACTATCAGTATAGATATTACTGTAGAAGAACATGCGGCCTATGTAGAGGTATAACATTTACATCATCTCGGCATACACATCTCGACCACAATTCTAGTTACGATTTTTAATGAGAATTTTTAGTTACGATATTTAATGTATTGACATTTTTATTTTCTTTGTTTTTTAGTCAAGTATGTAAAGCCAGTTACAACTAGTAAGTAGTCGCTTTCTTTCTTCAAGAAAAAGCAATGAAACCATAATCCGAACTCCAAAATACTTGATCTGACGATGAATTTGCTCTAAAATTCAAATTACTGTTTCCCCGGAATTCAACAACTGACTTCTCATGTTTAAGCTTGTAGGGATACATACGTAGCAAATTCGGCGAATTCCTGTGCAACTTGGGTGATAAAAGGTTACTGTACATCAACCAAGTACAAAGTTTGGATGAAAAACAAGTGCACCAATTCGTGTGGATATTGTGTATGCAAGGATCTGAATCAGTACTGTCTATCGTGGGCAAAAACAGGAGAATGCACAAGAAATCCAAAATACATGCTGCGTAACTGTCAGTTATCATGCGGTGTTTGTCGCCCAAAAATAAAAAAACCAGGTGACAAAAGTAGTTTCGTAGAGTTACGAAAGGAATATATCATCATATGTTTGTCTTTAGTGACCAAGCCGAAACCGAAACCAGCGACGAAAAAACCAACAGCAAAGTCAACGAACAAACCAACAAACAGCCCAACAACCACAGGTATGAATCCTACGAAGGATTGGTAATCATAATAGACGGAATGAATGCGCTGAAATTTCAAAGTGCCTTGTCTTAACCTATTTTCTAGCTTCCAGAAGGACGTGTGGTATTTCACAAACCATTGGTGCTCGTATTGTTGGGGGTAAGCATGCCTTACCGGGTGAATGGCCATGGCACGTGGCGATCACGAATTGTGTTGACTGTGCAGACAAACTGCCGTTTTGTGGAGGAACTCTTATTAATGACGAGTGGGTAGTGACCGCCGCTCATTGCATCTCTGGATTGCAGGCGTCGAAACTTTTCATTGTTCTTGGGGAGACGAACTTTCTTCAAAAAAGTAGACATGAAGTGATACGAAAAGTAAAGGCTATTTATAGCCATGACCTATACGCTATTGGTGCCAGATACGACTATGACGTGGCATTGATACGACTTAGTGCTCCTGTGTCGTTCACTCCTTACATCCAGCCTGCGTGCCTGCCTTATCAGCGTAAGCTGCCTGCAGGAATGAATTGTACAGTGACAGGATTTGGACGTACGTCAGAACGAGGGCCTAAAAGTCCAAGGCTACAAGATGCGAGAGTTCCACTAATTGATTTCGCTGTCTGCAAGAAAGTAAGTAAATGTCATTAGCGACAAATTCCTTGTTTCATGTTTATATAAATTTGTGCACGATGAAAATTATAGTCTTGTTCAGTATTCATTGGATATATGGTTTGGAGAATTGGCCAAAGTTTTTGTTCTATCAACATTTTGTTCTTGTTTTTGAAAACTTGTGGACGGTGAGAAAGAAGTTTTGATGTGTTTCAGGCGATTGGTGACTCAGGTCACTTACGAATTACATCTACGATGCTGTGTGCTGGTTACATTAACGGCGGAATTGACGCATGTCAAGCAGACAGCGGTGGTCCGCTGGTTTGCAACAGCACTGACGGCTCGTATGAACTGACTGGCGTGGTGTCCTGGGGGAAAGGTTGCGCTCGCGTTAACCAGTACGGCGTGTACGCGAACATGCGCGTACTTCGTGGCTGGGTTGCTAAAGTGATCGCAGAGAATCCTTAGAAAGATCAGGCTAGAGAGAAAGGGATTATATTGTACATTAGGTTACACCAGGGGGGACATACAGCATATTATTATTATTATTATAGATGGTTTGGACTTGTGACGCACAAAAACTAACTCATCAAAAGCACAAAACTACGAGTTATTTTACTTATTATACTCTAGTTATTTAGTTTTTAGTTATTTTACATATTTTATTTACTTGCTATTTTACTTATCAACATTTGCAGGGATGCCATCTCATAAGACTATTTTTCAAAACTCCATCTAATTTCAGTGCTGATCACGAATGAATACGTGAAGAATGAAATGTGTACATGACAGATGTCTCGGAAGTTTTACTGTTTCTATTACTACTAGCAATGAGAACTTCATTTAAAAATCACACGATAGTGTCGTCAATTTGGAAACTTGCTTTCACGAGGGGCGGGTGAATAATAAGATGTTACAGCTATTTACTTGTATATTCGCCTATAAAACTCATTGCTAGTTCTCCTTCACTTCGTATAAGCATAGTTCAGCGCGGTACCTGTTCTATTCAACAGGTGTCCAGCAATCAGAATTTTCGTCTGATCAACCAAGATCACTTGGAAGATACAGATTTTCTTTCCTCAGACAATTGTTAGTTGTTCTTTGGTTTAGCGAAGACAAGGTAGGAGTTGCTTACGCTATACGCTGATAAAGATAATTCAATATTAGATAGCAATTTGTAATTGTAGTTATTGTGGATTTTCATAGACAGTTTACTACTTTCTTCATGCGTAGTTTACGATATAACAGAATAAACTATTGAGAATATATTTGTGTGTGTAAAGTGATGGTAAACGACCATATATATTCTATTGTAATCACTATTTTGTAGGAAAAATGGTTGGACGAGTAGAACGGATGATTTTTGTCATCTTTCTCGCTCGAGGTAAAATGACTTACTTCGTTTTCTCACACTAATCGTAATATACTAGTTTCCACTAGCTTTACTTTTTTTCTAGTCAATAGCTTTCAGGATGGCTTCACGATGGAACAGGCACAAAAAAGAGAGCCAATGCCGGAGTATCCAAATCCTGGTATGGAGTTCTACCTTCGGTCAAATCTATATACTCCATATGTACTGCTACATACTCGAAAAAACTGGAGTACTTTAAAACAACTCATACAGTGTTTTGTAGAGGCAAAAATTTTATTTTTACAGGGGAAATAACGTTTAAACTACATTCAAAATGGGACGAGAATCTTTTGAATGAAAATTCAGCCACATTCAAGATTTTAGAAGGAAATGTTAAGAAAGCGGTAAGGGTAGAACTTGGATAAAATATTGTTGAAGTCTTATTAGGATAGTTTGCAGAAAGAGGAAATAAAATTGTAACACTTTTGTAGGTCTTAGAAGTTGTCGGTCAAGACAAAGAGATCTCAAACTTGTATTTTAGGTATTTGAAATGTTCTACTGTAGAGTGTAGGCTGTAAACAGAGTGTAAATATAGTTTTAATTTTCTTCACCAGACGAGGATTTCTAGGACTTGAAACAACGCAGCCAGTGACAGTGGTACATCTGATGGTAAATGGTGGCTCAGATGCAGCTGGGTTACTGGATGAAGCAATCAGGCCTGACGATACAATGGGAGATGGATTGAAAGTGTACAAAGGATCATTCAACGCTTACTGACTCACTGAACATGACCGCGCTGAATTTTATGAAATCTCTGCGATGTAGGCAATCTTGCAAGCCAGGCTTCTTACCTCTGCAACGCAATATGTCTTATCGTACATGAAGTAGTTCAATTTGTTTGGGCTTATCAGAGTTCAATGGGGCTTATGCTAGATGCTCGTTGGCGATTGGTCGAGAATTGTCGCGCATGCCCAGTCTGGTATATCTACAAAACTTCGTCGCGGGAAAAATTTAAATCTCAATTCAAACACTTTTTTGTTTGTAAAAACACTTGTAGAAGTACACAAGAAATGTTTTTTAATCGTTGGTAAAGTGCTGGAGTAATTTCTGGTTTATTTTTACACTAGCAGGAGTTTTGAATTAAATTTTTATCCACGGCGTAAGTGCAAAATATGTCAACAAAGTTTGGTTTTTAAAATCGATTAGCAACATGGGCAGAAAATGTTCTTTTGGTTTTCTTGGAGACTAAACAAGATTCCTCAACTTCTTTAAGGTAAGAAAACACCGTAAAATATGGTCTTGTGCCGTACTGTTGTTTATAAAACGAAGTATTTGTATTTCTGTATTTATCATATTATTACAGCTTTGTATGCGCCGCGCAAGGCATACCCCCCGGCGGATTTCCCGAGTATCGTTACAGCATGTATTAAATGACTGTTATTTAAAACATGCAGTTTGTTCGGCTAAAACAAAGGTTACATTCCCATAACAGATTCCACTAGGCAGCAGGTCAGTGCAAAAAATTTAATGATTGTGCATTGCATACTTTTATTTTACACAAAATTATAATCTTGATTGGCTACTTGAGATGCAGTTGTATTGGCTGACGTAGTTCCGATTTTGTGTCTTCTAAAAGAACACATTTAACCGAAGGAAAACTTTTCATAAACTTCGGGAAAAAATTGTGCAGTACCCTTGCAGTACTTTCCATTCAAAATTCGAAGACTTTCAAAAATTTAAAGGGCAATTACCGTAATTGCAATTAAAGGTAATTGCGACGAATTTAAGCCAATCACAGGGCCAGAAAATGACTTCATATGTTAGGCGGAAGTAAACAAGTTTATTTAAATTTTTGCACTTCCCCAATAAGTTGCCTTAGTAGGTTTTTATCTTTTTTCGATATTTGCATATCGGAGGATGGAAGTGACCGAAAGCCGAAAGGATCTTTGAGGCGCTCAAACGTTATCGACGGCACGAAAATGACACTTGATAATTTTTTCACCCTTCTGAGTATTTAGACTGAACAGAAGTAATTAAAACTTTAACGAGGTAGTATGCTTTGTCTCAAGGTTTATATTTGACAGCTCGAGTGTTTGATAGTTATTTTTGTGTAAAAGGTGTTTATGAGTCAGATAAACACTTCACCGAGTAAATAGTCTTCCTATAGGCTAGCTGTAAAATACAGGCAATACAGCTTATTTTTAATGTACATATGTACTCATTTCTAGGTGCTATACCTCTTCTATGTACTTTCGTCTATGTTGTTCAACAGATACTTATAATTTACGGCAGTTCGAACTGCTAGCGTTTATTTGGAAACTTGAGCTTCGAAAATAATGGGTTGGTGTTTAATATTAGCCCCCCACTTTAGAAATAAGTTTTTGCGACTGAAGAACGTCATGGATGATTTTACTTGATCAGACACTATTGCTACTTTCAAGAATGCAGACTACATCCAACTGTGAAGTCCCTGGTTCAGTAGGATGGATTGGCTTTGGTGACAAGACTTTTGAATTTGCCTACAGCCCATTAGAGTTCATTAAAAAGAAAAGAAAAGAACATCAATCTCCTGTATTCAAAGTGAGGATTCTCAATAAACCAACCATATTCCTAACATCTAGTAATGCTGTCAAAGAACTTTTGCAAGGTAGTTATTCCCTTAAGTAGTTTGTCATTTTGTCTTCAATCATAGATTTCATACTCAATATTTTTGTTTCTCTAATTTCTAGACCAGAACCAGTGTTTTGAGATGGGCTACAAGGATTTAGGTTACATGCACTCATTGTTTGGCAACCTTGTACTTTTCTTAAATGATGATGATAATGTAACTCGACTTCGTGGTCTCATCCATTCTCTATTCATACCAAAAACTATGAAATCTATTACGGATGCCGTGAACAACTCTTGCGATCATCATTTTCCACGTTTTGAACAAGACACACCTATTGCTGTCTATGATTATTTTAAACAACTCACCACTGAGCTGTGTCTTAGCATATTTCTTGGTCTGGATTCTAAGAATGCTGAGGAAGAAACTAAGAAGATTACAGCTCTTACTGTCAATCATTGGCATGGTAGTATTTACAACTATAAACCTACAAGTTTTTTTATTCAAATGTTCTTCTCTCTTACCAGAATGCTCTTTTCTCCCTGCAAAAATGTTCCTTTCTTCTACTGAAACGTTCTTTCCTCTGTCTAACTGAGATTCTCCTTCTCTAACAGAAATGTTTTTCTAACTAAAACGAACCTTTCTCTATCTGACATGTTCCTCTCACCGATTGAAGAGTTTCTCGCTCTAAATGAAATGTGGCTTTTTCTAAGCTAATTGCCCCCTTCTCTAACATATATTCCCTTCTCTAACAATACTAGGTTTAATATCTGTTCCTATAAATCTCAAAATTGGTGGCTTCACATCAGGTTATGCCATGGCTATGGAAGCACAGGTACTTAAACTCAGATGAGTGGATGACTTTATCACTGTATAAAGAGAAATAATTAAAAACATTCAACTTTTTAATAGGCTCACTTACTGAAAGTCATCAAAGATCGTTTGCCCAATAGTAAAAATTGGTAGGTGCAGCACTGGTGCTGACCAAGGATTGAAGCCTAGCATTTTATAGCCTTAGTTTGGTAAAATTTTCCGTTTTAGTTTGCTGAGGGCGATGAGCGATGCTGGTTTTCGTGATATTGATGAACTTAGCAGACATATGTTGCTGTTCGTTTCTGCTTTGATTCCAAAAGCGTTGTCTTCTCTGCTTACTTCGTGTTACTTGGAACTTGCGAAGCCGGAAAATGTGAGTACTTCTGACAGGTTTGGTAATGTCTTAGAATCACCGTCAAGGCATTGGTGGTTCAGTGGTAGAATTCTCGCCTGCCACGCGGGAGGCCCGGGTTCGATTCCCGGCCAATGCAGTCACTTTTTAAGTTTTCTTTGTCTGCAATTCTATTTTTATGATTTTTATTTCACTCAATTTTATCTTTTCACGACGGTAAATGTAACTGGACCAAATCGACTCGTAAAGAAAATTTACAGAGCAAAACTTGCCCAAATTATATTCGTATCCGATCATACCCAGTACTCCAGCATAAAAACACCCTAACGTGTATTTCCTCCATATTCAGGCTGCTCGGCGTTTGCGGGCTGCCACAGATGATGCGTACTTGGACAATGTCTTACATGAAGTGAAGCGACTGTGGCCGCCATTCCTTGGTGGACGACGAATCGCGAAAAAGGTACGTACCATTGTGTGCGCATATACGTCACATATGATGTCACGATGAAGAACCACAAGTGACATCTACGAAATTCATATCGGGACCTTTTCTTAATTAAGCCTTTATTATATTTTTGTTGCCTGCCAGAGCGTAAGTTTGGACGGATTTCAAATTCCGAAAGGTTACTCAGTTGCTTATCTGACACGAAATGCAAACATGGATCCGACTGTGTTCAAAGATCCAGAGAAATTTTTACCGGAGCGATGGGAAGCAAGGTCAGTAGAGAAACCGAGCTTGAATCAAAATTAAAACAGGACCACAGGCAAGGCTATATTAGTAGAGCTTGCGAGCGCTCTAAGGTTTGCGAATTTTCATCGAAGGAAAATCTCAAGATGGTTTTTTCTGAATACACAGTGGTTCCATTGTTTCGTTTTATTTTTCAGTGGTGCTCCAGCTAGATCGCGTGTTTTTACGTTTGGTCATGGACCAAGAAATTGTATTGGAGAACATTGTATAGGACACATAATACATGTGAGTACTTTGTAGTTTCTCGTCTAGTACATCTAGAGTTAGTAAATAAAGAACAAAGTAATTTTATCTAATTAGATTATAATGAAAAGATTACTCAATGAATACGACTGGGAGTTGGAAAGTGATCAAGATTTGACTTACAAATGGTTACCAGTATCGAGACCGAAATATGACGTGAAGGCAAAATTCCGAAACAGAAAGCATGTAACAAGGTAACAACTCTTGTGTGCATCGCAGGCGTTGCCCATTTAGCTCAAAAGCTCTTAAATCAATTACTCTTGCTATTTAAGCGTCACATAGTCAATGAAGTCTGCAATATTTCAATTATCGTACAAATTCTATGAGATGAATGTAAAATAACTGAAAAATCCATGACACTAATTTTAAGATTTCACAACAAACAAAGACGCTTCAAACAATATAATGTTATATTTATTTATTTGTTAATTTAAAAAGCGCGGTAGGAATGTTCTATCCAAGACATAGTTCCAAATTATACATACTATTAGCAATATTAGAGACATGTGACAGACTATAATAACTGTATCAAACTTTGACATAAAGCACATGCCTTTACATACGTACAAAGTTCCATGCGTGTGCTATTACTAACTTCTCGTTGTCAAGTGTCAATAGAGAGCTTATCTAACCAAGCGACGTTTTTCACAACACGAACGGCATGAGGAACGAACGTCGAAGGACTGAATCAAGCACGGCGATTGGTGGAAGACGTCAAGTTTTCTTCCGATCGACGTCCGGTGTTGTCAAAAACGCCGCTTGCTTGAGCCTCTATTGTTAAAATTTGCTTTTATCATTTGATACAGTTATTTTTACCTTACATTATATACATTCATTTTGTATTTAATACATAATTTTAAATAATATCACCAAATTACTAACTAACGAATTAATAAAGATCATTTCATAACTACTCTGTACCTAAACCAATTGAATTGAACGCTATAAATTATGATAAAACACAACTTGGTCATACCGTAGTTTCTAATTTCTAATTTTCGTTTGCATCTAACTAACTGTCGTGAATATACAAATAGTGTAAAATATGTTGCAAAAATACAATCTAGTGCGTGAAAACAATAAATACATGCGCAATAGCATCACTTAAACATGGCCTAGCTAGATTCTTGTTTGACATTGCTTAATTTATGTTCACGTATTTAGGCAAATATTGGTTATGTGAGCTGTATGTGTAAACATTGTGTATTTGCGTACAAATAGATCACCTCAAAAAATGCAGCTACCGCTAAGCGACTCTATGAACACAACGCGGGCAGTATGTACATCTAGGGTCACAACATTGCATCTAGGGTACCTGATGGATATCTACTTACATTACCCATACCTTGCGCAGTCAATGAAACTAATGACAACTGACTGGCATGCTTGTGGTCACTGGTACTCAGTCCTCGAACTAGGATGAGCGGAGATCCTGTAGCGCGTGCTTCTCGAATTCTCTGTAATTCCCAGTCTTCTGCACCTTCGCCTACGGACACGAAGCTCTTTTCTCCCATAACGCTGCCGTCCGCTAGCTTGTTGGACTTACAGAAATACCATGAGAGGAAATACAAGATAGTCGCCAGCACTATAAGGTTGTAATACTTTGATCAGAGAGTTCTTCGAGTAATGGCCCATCTAATTCGTGTGGGTTCTTACCTTGAAACAACAGCCCAGCAGCGAGAATGAGATAACTAAGTTGAGCATTATTGTACTCGAGACAAGCTCCAATCGTTTCACATTTCTGTTCCCAAAGATTGCAAGTTTTGTCAATGAATGCACCAAATAACACAGGACCCGGCATGGAGCCCAATAAAGACATAACCAACCATTGAAATCCCAATGCATAAGATCGCAAGTTATACGGTACAGATCTGAAAGAATATTCCATCATTCAGTTTATTCAAGACACTTGTGTAAGCAGAGTATGTCGCATGGCTGAAGAGAAGACTACCCGAAGTCACTTACCGCAACACAACAGTCTTATTAGGCGTAGCGACAATGAAATTTGTGAACAATAGCACGAAAGCTCCGAGTAAAAAAGGAACCAGATTTTTACATTGTTTGTCGCAGGTACCCGGCCTTGCAGAGCTCTCAGACAGCGAGATATTCATTTGCTCTGCAACACATGAACAATTCGAGTACGTCTGGAAAACAAGCAAATAGCAAAAGGTATAGCTAAGTAACAATAAGTTAATACACGCCGGCCTTCATCAAGGGAAAGCCTATACGCAGGCTAAGCATTACCTTATTTTTAAACATTCTAAAGCAACCAGCATGGCAAGCGTCATAATAAGTCACGTTATTTCGACCACACACTGGAATATAATTCTTCTTCTTGCAATCACAGGCGATGTTACATGACGATATATCTTGAATGCTTGTCCTGGAATATAACACAGCGGGAACGTAGAGCTCTTATGATTGTGCAAAGAGGGGTCATGATTGGCTGAAATACATTTCATGACCATGGTAGAGCGTGTATGATTCGCTGATCACGTCTCATAAAAATGCTACTTACCCCCCAGGATATGGAGTATTAACACCAGCAATAACTGTGGTCCGACATCCTGGTATTAAGAACGTCAACGTTCCAAAGACCCCGACGAAGGAAAAAATAAGACAGTACTTTGCAGCTTGTTTACACACGATTCTCTGGTCCAGTCTCTTGATCAAGTAGCTACCCAAGATAATACCGCCTGCGGTCCCAGGGATTATGACAACTCCGGCAAAGATGCCTGCATCTGCCGTGTCAGCACCAAACTGAGATTGCAAGAATTTGGATATAAAAGGAGCAAGACCTGTGACTACCAGACCTGTGCCAGTTAAGGCCAGTGTGTTACACATGTATACTGGATTACAGATGAGATACTTTGTAGCTGGGATGATCTCGGACAAACGACCATGAAGTTTATGGTTGCTTTCCTTCACTTTCCCTGAAAAACGATATCAATGATTTTGTATACGTCGCACAAAAAAACAAACAAAAAATAGTGGTATATTTGTCAACCTACCATCCCGTATTGCTCGAGCACGGATCTCCTTGGTACCAGGCATCTCTCGTGGATAAGCAAGGATAAGAACGGACGTGATGAGCAGAATGAATCCACCACAGAAATACCCCAACCACCATGCGCCGACCCAGCGCGGATCAGAAGGTGTCATGTGCAGGTCAGGAGGCTGCAACAAATATGGTAATCAGAATAATTTCAAGAAGGAAAAAGTGCATTTACTCCACTCAAAATGCCGTCAAAACATCACCCAACAACATTACTAGACTCACCTGTATCAAATCAACGTAGATATTCATCAGAGTTCCACCAGCAAGGTAGCCTACCCCTGGTCCGAAGAAAGTCGCAATGAACCATACTCCAATGTACATGGGTGCAATCTCCGGGGACACATTCTCGTCAATATACGCTGGTCCAAGAGTGAATGCAGGGGTCATTCCCACACCAAGCACTAATTTGGCTCCAATGAAAACAAACATGTATTTCCAATCAGATGCAGAGAGATCGTCACATGAGATTGTGAAGTTCCTGGAGCGTGGCGTGCACACGGATTCTTCTAGGGTATCCCCAAGGCTTTCACTTGGGGCATACTTTCCCGCGAGTGCGTGGGGTAACGCGAACAGAAGGCATCCAATACTAGTGACCAGGGCCCCAATTCCTATCCACTTCGCCTTATGACGTGTCTCACCATAGTAACTTACAAAGACAACTAGGATCAATGCAGAGACATCATGCGCGGCAACAATCATACCAGCTTGCTTACTACTGAGCTGAAAACGACGCTCCATTGATGTTAGACCAGCGGCAGTGAAACCACTGATTATCATGCCTGCAGAAAAATCGATGAATTATCTCTTGGAAGATGGAAAGATTGTTCTTGGGATAAAACTGATTACCAAGTAAGATGATGAAACTAGAAGTCAAAAGTTTTGTGATTGTGTTCCTTACCTTGGACACAAGAAAAGATAGTGAAAAGTAACAGAAAACATTTTGGATTGTTGAACTGTTGTAGGAACTTTGGTTTCCATGTCCGCCAGCCACAACGCAAATCCACATATTCCGTGTTTTCCTCCATTCTTCAAATATAACATAATATATTGTCTATTTCAGAGTTCGTGCATACTTCTCTATACAAGTGTATTTGATTCAATCTGAGATGCACTGCGGTTTACCTTCGTATACGTACTCCTCGGACATTTATAATTGTAACTCTACTCCTCCGAAAACAGATGTTGTTGAGTACCGTATTTAACTATCTATTATTATGTCTGAAATAGTGAAAACACTCTGTAATATCAATCTATTTCAAGAGGCAAGAGTCAATGTGTTGAAATAATCAAAAGATAATTTCGTGCTACGACTATTGGACATCAACTCATGAGACAATATTAATTTGCTATGTTTTTACTTTATTGAAGACAGCTTACTTTATCTTTGCTAAATCATCGGCATGCTTTTAAGAGCTACCGGTACTTAGTTATAGCCATTAAAATTTTAAATATCTCGTAAGAGTGAATTCTTCGAGACTATAAATACTTCCCACTATGAATTTTAATGCCCTTTATATACCTATGCGTGAGAAGCAGCGTTTTCTCAATTTTTTCTACATCCCAGCGGTGACTTGTTCAATACATCCAATCGGTGATTGCGAGCTATTTGAAAGCATAACTTGTGCGCAGTTGTCAGCTGACCATTTATGCAAAGTAGTCTTTCAATTTTTTTACAAAACTTTTCAAATAGATTTTTGTTATTTTGTTTTGAAACGTGAGGAATTTGTTGTGGCTTGGTATAGGTAGTGCTACGTAACGAGAAACTTTTCTTTTTTTGTTGGATGAACATTTGGGAAAAAAACTTTTAAATGCTTGCAAAATAATACTAAACTGAAATATACACATGCAAAGTCAACATCTGTCAGCATAAATGTATAAACTAGTCAATGTGAGTAGGAAAAGCTTTTCTATAGACGCTAAGTCTTATAAATATAGTACCACCCCTTGATCAGAAAAAGTTTGAAAATTAAGATAACAGTACAAATGAGTGACCTCCGTTGGATTACTAAGTCTGTTATATTGGAAAAGGAAGACAATTACCACAACTTATATAGCTGAAGCAGAAACACAGTAGATGATCAGTGAGAGGCACATTGTGATGTCTGCATCTGCTACTTGTAATCCATATGCAATAAAATACCATGCTGCTTATTTTTCTTTTTTCCCTCAACCATCACAGCAACATATCTATACGTTAATTAGGAGACAATAGAATTCAAAGTACTGCACCATCTTTTATTGCCTGCATATGTTTATACGCAGCTTCTTTAAATTTTTATATTAAACTTTATTGAGACGCTCTCTTCTTTTATAAGTAAACCAGTTGGCATAGGTTAAGTTGCCAAGTAACTAAGTATTAAAATCTCCCCTCAGAACGGCCAAAATGACGTTCAAAGCCGCTCAGGGCAAAAAAGCGAATTACTTCGCAACTAGGGAGGAAAAATTCAGATTCTAGATACTAATAACGTAAAATCTTGATATGATCTACGATGTCTGTTTGAAGTGAACCAATTTACACGAGTAATTTGTCTGAGCAGACTTTAAATGTTTCCGATGACTTGAAAAGCCGTATATTGGCTTACAAAGAACTTCGCTTTGTGTAATGCACAGATACAATGCACATAGTAAAAGAACTTGTAAATTGTGATAACACGCAGCATTGAACCATGTAAGAATGACGATTGATAACTTGGAGAAGAATGCGTTAAACTGCAATGTTTACATTTATAAACCTCTATAATACGTGCTCACATGACAAATTTGTTACCTGAGAAGCAACGCAAATTTTTCTTGCTTAAAATGTAGATATTTCTTTGAAACTCTTTACAAATAGACAAGACTGCTTTTTTGTTTCTCAGTTAGCATTTTAGTAGAAATCGTTTTAATCTTCGGGGTAAAAATTACACTTTTTGTTGACCTTCCGTGACATGATGCTGAAATGCCTCCGGGGGCATTAAAACATTTAACTCTACACAAACTCATCACTCACAAGCTGAATACGACATTTGCCGAACGTATGACGGTGTAAGCCGGTCGCATTACGATGTTAAGCCGAACATTTTACGGCATGGCGCCGAGTAAATTTCGAAGTTGAGCCGAATTTTTTACGACGACGTGCGAACACGGAAGTAACTTGATCGTTCTTTTCAGAAAAGCAGTTTGCGTATTTTGATTCCAAATATTTTTTACATTTTCTTGTGCCAACCAAGTCTAAATGTAGTCATGTTCTCACCAGTTGGCTTCTTCAACAATCCAAGTACTCAGCATCGAACACACAGGAGGCATAGACCTAAACCTTTTTCCCAACGAAATCTAGTATCAGCTTTCTTCGGTTTAACTACTGTCATTTTCCTAGCTACAGCTCTTGTAGAGCCGAAATGGTTTCTTGTCGATGGCAAACGTTGTTCGAAGCATCGTATTGGGATCTACAAGATGTTGTCCTTAAAATCATCGAGTCCTCTTCGTAAGTATTGTTTTTTAGAGCTTTGACTGAAGTGTTGTGAGACACGAATTACTTGTTCAAGTCAGAAAACGTAGCGTGTTTCATGGAAAGATACTGTTGATGTAAATTATTGTATTTTAAAAAGGTGTATTGAACATAATAGTTTAATGATAGTTTCATGAGTTAGAAAAACTGGGGTCTTGTTTGAAGTTTATACATTTAACCCTGCTGTTTTTATTTTTCAGGAAAAGCATGCTATAGTAGTGACACCATCCTCAAGTTGAAGATCATACTAGGATTTCTATGTACTGCAATATTTTGTAGCTTCATGGCTTGTTTATTGGATATTTGGGGGCCAAAAATGAGGCTTTTTCAAATGTTTCGATCAAATTCGATAGGAAATATCATATCTGGTATGCACGCTGCATTTATAACTGATAACTTTGCTTGTTAAGGGAGACATAATTATCATTTAGCTTTCTTCTCATTTTCTTCTCAGTTGTGATGGCTGTTGCTTCTTGTGCATTCTCTTACTGGGTGACGTTATCTATCAAAAAGCACTTGGAACACAATTCGGAAAATCATGTTCATGTGACATTCTCATACAGTTTTTATTTAGTCGTGGCAGGAGGGATCTGTGCATTGCTAGCTTGTTCGTTTAACATGATAAACTGTAACTGTCGAAGAAGAAATCGAAGTAACTTTTCAAGTGAAGAAGAATTAACGGCAGAATTAATGAACTCCATGGAAGCCGCGCCACCTTCTTCGATTAGAGGTGAACCTCCTCCAGTATACTCGGTATAAGCGGCCGTATTATGCCTCTAGTGTGACCTAATATCTTGCAGTTTTGTACACAGTTTTTGACCTATGTTTGTTCATATGTAAAAGTAATTAAACTAATTTATATTGCAATAATAATTATGCTTCATGGCAGTTTTAATAGTTGAACTGAAAAGTCACACTCATTCAATGAGCGATTAGCATTGAAGTAGGTTTGACTTTTGGAGATATGTAAGCTTTGTGCACCATAGTGCATGCAGCTTACATATTAAGTTAGTTAATATGTGACTAACCAGTCACATTGTCCTGTAAGTATTTGTATTGTTTTCAAGTGATTTATTATATGTCACCCACAATTGTTATTCCTTGTAAACAGACAATTGTTTTTAATCTCAAGCTGATGCACAGCTCTATTGATAGTGCACTAATGTTACATAAAGTTGTATAATAAGAAAATACATATAATGTGCTATAGATTAAATGAATGATTTAGCTTGATTTTATAGCAAGTAAATTATTTCATGAATGATGGTGTAAACAGTTTATTATTGTGCCATGGTAACGTGCCCTTGTAAATTTTTGTTCGATTCTATTTCCTGGTGTATTACTATCAACGCCTACGTTGCACAATAAAGAAAACTTGCAACTTTCTGTAAAGTTGGTCTCTCAGTAATCGGCGTAACCTGCAGACGTGGTAAGAGCGTCAGTGTGCAGGCTCTGGAATCATCTGGAATAGTGATTAGTTTGAATGACGTCACGTTGACGTAAATGGATGGGCTTCGGATGTTTCCCGAATGCATTACGTATTGTCACGGACTACTCCGATGGATGTCGACGTACAAATGCTGGAGGGAAACGGTGATTTTTAGAACATCCTAGTTTGTCGTCTGTTTATCTCAAAAAACACGCTTTGAATTTTATGTTTTACTGGAGGAATTATCGCTATATGCTGTTTAATTTGTGAATTGCGGCTTTCGAAGCATTTAAGCTCGTGTAGAATAGAAATTTTCATCGTCTATTGTGCCATGAATAGCCAGCTGAGCGAAGTCGGCTCGGAAATAATAGATTTAAATCAAACTCAACCCAGTCAAAATGTGGCTGGAAATGGAACTAGAAGGAATAAAACAACGAAAGTACATTCAAGGGTAAAAGTAAGTACTTATAAACTGTAGACTGAGGCACTAATATTGTTTTAATCATTTAAACAATTTTTTCTCAGAACGTAATATTCTCGTATGAAATATTTTTAATTAGTAAATGATTTAGTAATTTATGTCAGTTCATAAATTATTTATTTCGAAAAAAACTTTGTTCTAGCGACTAAATGGTCAAAGAAAGCGTACTAGAGAAGGACAACTAATAAGTGCCACACGACATGAGGTGGAGCATGTTGAACATGTTGGAACGTCCCACTTGGCTTCACGAGGCAATGATAGTGTTGAAATTATTGATGTTGAGCAGGTTAAAGGTATAGCTATGTTGGTGTGTACTTTTTAAAGTCTATTCCATGTGATAGTCGTATCATTGATAAGTTTCACTGGACATAATAGGATATTTACTCACCACCTCTGGTAGTCTAGCTATCACTTGTAGACATTAACCAAAATATTCAGTTTGCACCTAAGTTTGACCTGCCACCAACCTATGTTGTAT
>JAODVQ020011169.1:0-21591 GCA_025400075.2 Phenganax stokvisi
TAGCATATCTTTATCTGCTGTCAGCGCCGAGGGTTTGCACTTTAGTGCTTTTCATGTGTGTGGAGGGTGACTGGGATGTAAAAGGTCAATTTAGAGGAGAGTTACTCTTTCGTCGCTAAAACATGAACGTCTGTTGAGCTGTAGATCTCGGACCGCTACCTGGCCGTTGGACGGACGTTTAGCCTAACGCAGGTCATATTTTGATCAATAAATGCATTCCTAAAATGCTAAGCTGTAATAGCTACTGCAAGAGGTAGAAATGGCATTGGCCATGACGGCCAAAGTAACATGTGCAAGATGATCGGTCAGAGCAGCATCCCAAGATAGCTTGCGACTAACGCTCAGAGGATAGACAGTGTAACTAACGAACTAACACTAGCTAGATATATTGATTGCTCGTGTCATTGGTACTGGCGGTAGTGCAAGCCTTGTTATCAAAAGTAGAAACTGCAAGATGTCTGAGAGCTGAACTCCTAGAGCATGGCTGCATTTCAGATGAGAAGCAAAAGAAAGAAAGAAGAGGCATTCTGTAAAGGACCACTGGCCGTAAACACTTCCGCATTATTTCAGTTGGTTAGTATGCAATGTTACTACGTTGCGGTCAGCGATAATCATAACTCAAATTCCAGAGGAACAAGTGGCCTATAGGCAGTACACCCGGCCTTCCGTCCCTCGGTGAAGGACTGGCTGCGCGAGGCTAGATACATTAGTAATTGACAGAACCACGAGCTATAAGTATAACCATAGATACTATACCTCTCGAGACTATGGTATAACTAACTAGCAGCCAGCTATATAACCTAGCCGAGAGGCAGTTGCCCCCTGCCCCCTCCCAGCTAGGTATATACGGCCCTGGGGGGGCATGGTAATTCCGATCAAACCCTTTCACTCGGATAAGGGTTGGGGCATGGTAGACGCTACACATATCATGCACTGATGAACATGTGTTTCGCGCGACGGTTGGCCACGCCTGCTTTCTCCTATCGCGTTGGCAGACGATATTCCACAGCTTCAGCTATCTGAGGAATAGGCCGTTTATGTTGTGCCGTGTCAGTAATAAATCGTTAAAGGAAAAATAGACAATAGTTAACGTGTGTGCATAGTTGCAAAGAATATCACATTTAATTCGTTGTCACCCTTCTGTGGACCGCGTAATGCCATAGATATTATGGTAATGCGCATGCTCTACGTAAATCGTTGGGCATAATATTTTACAGCATGCTTAGCGCGAGAACATTCTCCTATAGTAATTAAAACACTATGGAACCTCGCCCAGGAAACAGTGCCCACCGCTTAGCGGTTCTTGGCACTTAGTCAGGAGCGGGCCCTCCACCCAAAACGCATGCGCGTATGAGGGCGCTCAGATGGAGGCAGCATTGCTGCTGCCACTCTCCCTACCTAAGTTAGCCTTCATCCTTCGCTGTTGCCCTCCACCAAAGATCCTCAGTGCTCTGTATAACTTCAGCAAAGTAATGCGTGAGGCTCTTAGTGATAATGTTGGGCTCACCCCTCTCTGACTGGGCACGGATAAAGGCTTCTATACCCTCATCATCAGGTGGTCTTTGCCTCCGTCAGGCCACACTTCATGCACTTGCAGCCTACAATGGTTATCTCTGCCAGGCCCTACTTCAGTGACTGACATCATAAGTCATCCTGTTGTGCACTTTTCTTCCCTCAATACCTCTGTCTTTGCTGCGTGTTGCCGCTGCCAAACCAGAATGGCACCTCATCACCGATGTTAATGTCCATCTCACCGAACATAATCTTTCTTGGGTAATACACGAGGCCTGTCTAAATTCTCTCCTAGTTTCAGCTCCTGATATCTGTTGCCGGCTCTTACCCTATCTAGTACATCCATCCACCATGCTAGAGACTGCTCCATCAAATCCTTTCCTTCAAGTTCAGTTCCTGGGCCCTCTTGCTTTCGTGCTAATTATTTTAAACATGCTATCGCCTGCCCTTCCCCAGATAGGGCCTACAAAGCCTTTGATTCAATAACGAAAGTATTGTCAACATCCTGTGCTCTGGTAAGGCCCCCCCATTCGGTCATTCCTCATCTGTGTGGTGCCCTTCTCCTACCCTGCAAGAAGAAAAATTGTGGCCTTCGGCCCTTAGCTGTGGGGGAAGTTCTTTGTTGCCTTACATCCAAATGTGCATTCAGGTGCTATCCTATTGTGGGGGTCATAATGTCTAGTGGATGCGAGGCTATCATTCATTCTGTGTCCAACGTTTTGGAGGACAACTCCATTCATCAAGATCACAAGCATGTTCTCCTAGTCGATTTCTCCAATGCCTTTAACTCAGTTTCTCGCGAATATCTATTCCAGGAGATACGATCTCACATTCCATCTCTCTTCCACTGGATAGAATGCTCATATGGGCTAAAGCCGTTCCTTCTTCTGCCTATAATTGAGAAGACAAGAGACCAATTCCAAATTTCAGTCAACGCATGGTACCTGGACGACGGCACACTGTGTGGCTTCCCAGATTACCTCACCCAGAGCCTTGATAATCGTATGTGATGGGCCTTCCTGGTGGTCTTTATCTCAACCACGTCAAATCTCTTCACTACGTTTCTCCAAACTCATTTACTACCCATCCCAATCTGCAAGAGATACCATATACCTCGAAGAGTTTCACTCTCCTTGGCTCCCCAATGCCCCGCTGCTTTCTGTGTTTCGGCTGTAGCTAATGACCTGTTTTGCCAAAGTTGAATGAACTGAGAGAGCTTCAGTACTGCATCTGGAAACTTGAATCGGTGTAGCATTGCCAGAAGACGAAAAAGTGCAACCTGAAGGTCGGCGTTTGCGTAGCATTTCCCCGTGGATCCCGTAAGTTTACGGTACCGTAAAAATAGCCACCGTGTACTAAATTGCATTCTCTGGGTGCGGAAGTGTATCCCAGCGGCCGTAGCTTACCAGGGGCAATGGCTGTAGACAGTGCAACAATAATTTCTGAGCTCCACTTCTTGTCAGAAAGCATAAATAAACAAGTTAAAAGGGCAAAAGTTTCCCGCGCCTCCTACAGCATCCTCGAGTTTATCAACTCTGACCGAGTGAGTGAGGGTGCAGGCCTCTCCCTACTCTACCCCGTCTTGGAATATGTGCGATGTTTCAGTGCTCTCGGAGTCAAGAATCGAACGGAACTGAGTGATCTCATTCGGAGTCACTACGGAGAACCTACTGTACGTGAGGCAGCGGAAGAATTTTTGCAGAGCGAAGAAAACTTCAGCGAGTTTGTGGCAGAGATTGATGAGCAGGTAAAGTCTTCTGAAGACAAACAAGCACTCGAGAGTATACTAACCACTGGTAGCAAGGTACCGACTGAAATAAAGCTACTTGATGCTAACACTAACAGTAGGGTTCCACTTGAAAAAATTCTAGCCAAAGCAGAGTTTACCTTATTCATCTTCAAGAGACATTATGGATGACCATCGTGTACTGAGCATATTGCTCGCTTGCTAGCAATTAGTGGTGAGTTAGATGCTCTGGGGTGTCAGGTGGCTGTGGTTGCTCAAGGACTCAGAGAAAGTGGGCTAGAGTGGAAGAAAGACTACAACCTTTCTTGTCAACTCTTTTTGGATCAAGAAATGGTCCTTTATCGACAGTTTGGTCTACGTCGTGAACTAAAGTTGGTTTGGAAACTAGAAACATTCGCCTTATATGCTTCCAAGGTTATTGAGGGTCAGAGGAAAAACAAGGTGTACAAAGGAGATGACCTGGCATTAATGGGAGGAGATTTTGTTGTTAAGAAAGATGGAACTGTTGTTTTTGCACATGTACAATCTGGACAGTTCGATAGACCCTCTCTGGAGGATCTGCTCAGACACATTAAGAACCAGTGACCTACTGTGATTGCACACACTACTCTTCTTGAAAATGACATCTCTTTTATAAATCTGTGTAGCTAGCCAGAAGAGGAGAGATTGATACATAACAAGAATAGAACGTTTGCAATCATCCCTTATGTGTATATACATATTATTATAGTCATTGTGATCCCTAATATATGTTCCAAGATTAGCTTTGCATAGACTGGTGTTCTCTGTAAACTAATTACGTTGCATAAGCACCCGAGATGATTCCTCATACTACTATATAAATTAGATCCCAAATATGGCCACAACTTGGCTAGAGCTCCAGTGGACAATGTTTTACAGTGCAATTATCACTGCTGCAGCATTGTTATCTGGCCTATTGGTAATCTGGTCCACAGACCCTTCCTTCACACACAACATAGGACAGGATGAGGGTTTTGCGCTAGCCAATTCTTTATCTCTCTAACATCTCTGTGAGTGTGTTTTATAACACAACTCACTCATTCACGACTGCTTTGTTTTTTAAAGGATAGATGAAAGTAGCATCAAAGCTCCGACTGCCACATCCAAGGCCCACATGGCTACTTCAGAGAGAGCATGGGCAGTTTTCAGGAGATTGTGCCACTATGCCACCTGTTGTCGGGGTCAAAGTCCATTAACTGTGACAGAACTGAAAGGATGTGTGCAAATGTACATTTTGTGACTTAAGGGGGATCCACATCAACATTTAGATATGCCTAATTTTTGCAGAGTGATTACAAGTACCTCACAGATAATAAAAATGATTATTTTGAGATTTAAATTTATGTTTTATGACCTAAAGGGATTAACGAGTAGGACAGCAACTAAATTTTCGTATTATGCTTCGTTCTTGACACAGATAGTCTATAGTAAGCATTTAGACTATCTGATACATCATCTTATGTATTTGAGGCTTGCATGCGATTATTATCTCCCACCCTAGCTCTGTAAACACTGAAAGTATGAGGGAGGAGGGAGAAGACCTAGATTCCACCCGAGGCTATATACCTCTCACAACATTTCTTATACTTTTGGCCCATTCTAGCGGCCTTGAACCCCACTACAGATTCTAAGCTGGAGGCCAAGCATGAATTGCATCCACAATCTCTCTCACTACTCCTTGCCCTTCTTCTCTTGCCCTTCTTCTCTTCCCCTTCCCCTGAGTAAGAAGAGAAGTATTTACTCCATAACTGTATGGGTGGTGCTTTGACTCTTAACCATGGAATGTTTATCAAGAGAGCCATTTGCCTCAATATATCTCCCTGAAAGTAAGGGCTGTTGTGAAACTGTGATTCTGTGGCATACACAGTGCCAATATCCTCGGAAAACAACTTCTCACCGCCATCTAGATAGGTTCCCCTGGTGAATTTCTCCAATTCTTTCTACACCAGCAGAGAGCACGTTCTGCTCTGGCCACTCATCCTCCAAGTATATCTTCAATGATTGAGTGGTTTTACAGCACTGAGTCGTTCTTCCTCTTCGTTCATATCATATTTATTGGGTTTCCAGTGAGGAGACCCTGTAGGCTCATTCTCCCTCACTCTCCACTACATTATGTAGAGTTCCTTACCTAGTCTGCAATGTTTGGTATCTGGATGATGGAACTATCTGTGGCTCACCTGAGGACCCATGCTCCACCCTTAAAATTACTGAGTCTGATGGCCCTCCTCTTGGCCTTCATGTCAATCCTTCTAAATCCCTCCTAAGTGGTCGTGTACATATTATGTAGTTTCATGAGTGGTCTCGTAAGTCTTCTAACACAAGTTACATAAGAAAATACGACATATATTGACAGCTTGTCAACCAATATAAACATCATAATATTATTAAAAAGTATATATTTGGTTGGTAACGCATGTCTCTCCTTCATAATATCTCAACTCCAAATGTGTACTAGCAACAACATGATTAACTGATTGATTTAACTCTTTGTAGTAACTCCAGTAATCTGTTTCCAACATCATTCACCTAAGTACAATATAACATATTTGCCACAGTATAAGTCACAGTTATGATGCAAAATGTAGTGTTACTGTTCCAGTTAGTACATTACTTTGAATTTAGCAGATTATCCGTAGTATACAGTAAGCCAGTACATGCATACAGGATGGCCATGGTGAGTTATTTAGCAAACTCATGAGCAAAGCCAACTAAAGAAACAAGCTACAAAGCATCTATGACAATGGTAGTCTATCTAGCAAGTAACAAAAAACAATTGGCCCAACATAGTTTAGTTAGAGTATGACTTATGCTGAGGTGAAGTAGTTGAATAAAATCTATACTACGAAAATTAGGGGTGCAACTGATACTTTGGTGTGACCTATACCCCAGCAAATACAGTAAGTACGATATTTCGATATTTTTAACTGGCCAAAGGGCAGTCTCTGTGAATAATAAAACATTGAAATTAAAAAGACAATTCTAAGCTTTAACACCGTAAAATGAGTATGTAATGCTCTTTAACATGTATCTCCAGTATGCCTGTCACTCAGAACAGCAGCCAAAACCATATAGTGTAATACATCATTTGAACCAGAACTCTGAAACCATTTGTTGTGTGCTGGTATTATTACATATATTGGTATATAAAAACATTCATACAACTAAAATTGAGAGCATCATCATTGCGTTATTAATGCGTATTTTATAGCTCTTCAAAACTTGAGGATTATTCTCATCTGTTTTCAAAAATATTGCTAATTTTGTACCCCGTATACAGGAATTTATAAACAGAGAAAACTGCAATCATGCTAGGTGAGAAACGTTTGCGTGTACATGCTTCATTACATGTTGATAGTGAACAAGCTTGCCTCTGAAATGCTGTGATGGTTCATAAACTCAGGCAGGAAAGGTTTTTGAAGGTAACAGAATTGTTTTAAGAGTGTAGCTAGAGCATAGCCAGCCTCAGCATAGTGTATGAAGAGGTAAGTGCAGAAACAACACAAGGCAAGTGCATAACAGACAAGTCAACTACGTACATCCAGAACGATTTTTTCTGAAAAGAACAGCTCTGGACGGGACTCGAACCCATGACACCAAGCATTCCGGGCCAAGTGCTCTACCAACTGAGCTACCTGGGGGAATCAGTTGGCAGTGGACCTGAGTGTACATCACAAAAACACTAGACAAGGCAAATGGGGTGTTTCTACACTAGACTATGCTCAGCACAGTACACTCTCACATAAAACATAGCACTTTCATTGCTTTGGGAATGAAAACCACTAAAGTAAAAACCCTCGGCACAAGTATGAAGTCCCAGCTGCTAGATGGACTGCATTGCTTGCTGCCATGAGGTCCAAACAAATACCAGGGAGGCTAAGTTTGTAGGTCCCAAGCTTACAATGGTGCTTTAGTTTCAAAGTATAATAGAGGCAAAGGTCGGAGCATGCACATACATTAACCTGGTATATCTCGAATAAAATGGCACATGCATGCACGTAGTAACACACGTAGTCCGCGACGCACACCATACCGCGCACGCCGCAGGGATGTAGCCACGCCCTGCGTAAAAATGGCTGACAGTTTATATGCGTACTGTGGGGCTAGCGTGGCGATCTCCGCAGTGGAGCATTTTCAGCGAATTCTATCCAGTTTATTCTGAAGAAATTTACCAGATGAGTCAGCGATATAGTTTTCTGAGCAAAGGGACCATCGCAGAGTGAGCTAACTCCATGACTGACAGACAGACAGACAGACAGACAAACAAATAACAGACAGACAGACAAGAGCAGTACCGCCACCCTCGCTGCGCATGCGCGCAGAGGGTTAATTAAATAGCCATAACTCTGTAATAATATTTTTAAAAACAACACTGTACAAGCTGGTTATTTTTGTATGAAAAATCTTCAATCATGAAAGGAATGAAAATGATTGATATTTTTCGGATTGAAAGAAAAATCATGAGTGAGCTGAAGCCATAAAAATTCACACACAGAGCAGTACCATAAACCTTGGTATTCTTATGCACATTGAGAGTTAGTAAGTGGTTGTTATGACCTTAGCGAGCCAGAATACAGCACTGTTCATCAGGATGGGCAAGGTTTACTAAGGGGAGGCTCTGCTGGGTGGAATTTTTAATCTCCTTCTTCAGCCATGCTAACTCAAAAGTAAACTAGGAGAATATAGAACAATGCTGGCTCGCATATACACACTATACCTCTTGGACTGTAAAATGTTTACATCACTAATTATATTCTTGGGAGCCACTACTGCGCAGCCGTGGTATTGTAAGCCCTTAATACTCTCATACATTCTTCAATAATATAACCTCGTCATAGTGAGATGTTTGAAAAAACTTTATTCATAAATAGACAATTAAAAAGTTTCCAAAAACCAATCCTTACAAAATATAGTATAATTAAGAAGCTATCGCACAGGTTCCGTACACGGCAGGAAGTGCTTACGTAAACTGTAGAATGCCAATTTACGCATACTACGCCCACGTTAATGCGCTCGTGCTGTACACGTTCACCGCATTCCTGAGGGTAAAGAACAATACGCTCTAAATACTAGCTGCGTAATGGAGCGCGTATACGGAACCCATGCGATAGCTCCTTTAATGAACATTTATTATAAAATATTAGTAAACAACTTTGTTGCATGAATCAGTTATAGCACACAAACATTAGACAACACAAGCGCACAACACAAGCACACAACAAACGATGCAATACCACACAGATCAGCTCTTTCCAAAGAAAAGAACTGCCCTGGATAGGACTTGAACCCAGGACACCCAACGTTCAAGGCTGAGTGCCAATCCTATATATTAGACAACATACTTTGAACCTATGCTTACCAAATTTAGTTTGTGCATAAGTATAGGTAGCATTCGAATCAAATCGGTAGTGCAATGTTTGGAAACAGAAATGTGCATGTGCGTTGCTAATCACAGTTACGTATAGTCTCTAAATCTATGTCAATGGTGAGTGAAATGTTTGTGATGCTCACGCTGACTTGCTCACATATGCTGTCCAACCGGACTAGTGAAGTTCGTTATTTGCAAACGATCGACAGGTCTTTTTTTCATGACAGCATAGGGCTTACACAGGTAAGGTTTAAAAACGGTCCACATGTTGTATAATGTTATATTGGTGGTAGACCAGCATGTAGTACAAGCCCAACAATACTAAACATTCTCCTAATACACACACAGGTGAAATTAGGCTGTTCCAACAACAGTTTTACACATACAACAACACTTACTGTGAGAGAGTTTTCTTTAGACACAAGAGGAGTGCAGGGGCTCCCTGAGGAACGAGCCAGAATGCTCAGCATGTCAAACACACTACAGACAAGAAAAGTTAATAAGTGTTAAATTAGAACAACATAGCTATTCCAGTATACCTGAAGTTTTGCGGCATAAGTTGCCAAACATGATCAATGTAGGAATGCAAAATACCTTCCTGGAACAGTAACATAATGTATAGTAGTAACATGGTAACCATGGTGTCGAATAGTATAATACCTGGTTCATTGTGGCCAGTAGGGACTGGAAGAGAGAACATCGTATTTGAAGTGGAAGATTTGTTTGATTTTCTGTAAATGAGAGTGCATCATCCCAGAGATTCCCTTTCAACAACAGTTCCAATGCTTTGCCTTCACTTCCATTGAGTTCACTATATATAATAAAAATAAGAAATATATGCAAATAGAAAACAGGCTGATTCAACAATGTACCTGTTTAGTAACAGAGCAGAGTGAGCCACTAGGGCCTCTCTAGTTGTGGGTGTGGTCTCATTAGATACAAAAGCTGGTAAACACTGCACAGCTCTCTGAAAGAAATAGCTCTACAGAGAGACAGTTTACTAGAGCACAGCATGTGTAGCCATAGCTAACCTTTCTACACTTCCTAGCAAAGGAGGAGTCTCCCTGAGCTTGGTGATCTCTTGCTAGTTGAGCAAACTTAACAAACGATACCTTTTTATACAAGACACTTCTATTAAAGTGAGATGGAAATATACAACATACCAATTCTAAAGGAGCCTCTTTATACAGTAGGCGACAGGTGATCTCAAAAACTGGTACATTTGGAATGATTGGATCTATATCTTCCACATCAACTTCACTCCCAACCTCTACACCAAATATTGACTTCCAATCTCGAGTTGATTTCCACTGACCACTCTCTATCGACTCAACAGCTGTGACAAGAACAATAACGGGGCATAAAGTAAATTAAGGAGTATAGAGAGTATATAAAGGTAAGGCAGAATTATATTACACATGCATCACTAATTTAGTGTTGCTAATTTGTGGAAAGATATTATGATTATGCAACAATCCAACTCATGTGCTACATAACCGAGTGTCATTGAATCATAACTGCATGCACCACACTTAAGTATGCATTGTCAGAAAAATGTGTTCTAAGTATTTAATTGCTGGTCCCATGACTTCTAGCCAATCATATTTGACCACTACATATATGAAGGCACCACCGCAAAATAAGATAATAACTGGAAAAAAGGTTACTGGGAGAAAGTGCAAGGGCTCCTGAAAGACAGTGAAAAGGCCGCCGAGAGAGAGCACAAAGGGTTTTGGGATGGCGAAGAATGCCATTGACCATAAATTGTAAAACCAGCAATATATAATACCAGATATAAAATTAGACATCGTGAAGAAATCTCGGAGTCCAGTGAGAGTGGCAGAAGGAGAAAGAGAAGTTAGCATTTGTAGCTGAGCACGTACTGCAGACCTATCAATATCCTGACCATGCTCAACACTCTGTAGTAGAGAGGTAGTGAGAGATGATACTGACTCCAGCAATGGTCTACTTGGTAGTTCATCCATCTTCTGGTCATAATCACAACAGAGAGACCGATACTCTCTCATGAGTGGTGCTACAAGATAGCACACAAGTCACACTAAATTCTAAAATAATTAAATGTTTACATTACCAATATCCCTTGTCATGTGAGTAACTGAATCATCATTAACAGTTTCCAGATACTTCTTTATACTTTTGGATATGATATGTTGGTGATGAGGGTGCTGAAAAATTCGGAATAATTAATGTACAGCATAAAGTGCAAATCCCTCGGCATTAATTACTTCATAGACTTTTAACTGATCACAGCTATGAGATGCCTGCTCAGGCATGTTGCTGGGCTACCACTAGCACTACAAAGCTTACATTACTCTCGCAGGTGCAAAACATCCTGAAGATAAATCTCCGAAAACCACAAAAAACAATCTTTACAAAATTCAGTATGTAACTAGTATTTAATATGTGAATGAACTTACAGTCTGGTGAAATGTTTGTGACAACTTTGTTTACAAATAAACCACAAATAAAAAATCCTCCGAAGCTATAAAAACTTATGCTTGGACATTGGTGTATTGGTAACATTTCATAAGTGAATCTAATTGGTGGTGATAAGTTTAGAAACAACCTTGTTCACAAATAAACAACAATAGTTTTCTGAAAATGAATAAATTGTTTCACACATTTTGTGAGTGGGCATGGCATCATCAGTGAGTTAAGTTGTAAGTTTTTCATGGTTTTTCATTTTGTAAACAATTCGTTTATTTGTAAATAAAATTGTTTACTTCTAAACAAATGTCTCAAAATAACCAAAATCTAATTTATACTATGCTGGAATAACTCCATCTGTTCAAGTTTTTCATGGTGAGCTGTTTGTAAACAACATTGTTTACTGTAAATTAAAACAAGTTATTGGTACGTATTATAAGAATATTTGGCCGCTTTTCTTTGTTCAGTGACTGACTGGCATAAAATAATATAGGGAGACAAGTAAATTAAAAATTATTTGAATTGAATAATTTCCAATATAGGGTTGGTGCAAAGTCGACAGAGACAAGACAGGGATGGATACCAGTATGCCATTACATAAGTCCTATACTGTCACACCATCAATATTAGCTAATATCAGTAAACTGGTGAGATAATATAGGACTAATGTAATGGCACACTGAAATCCATCCCTATCTTGTCTCCGTCCTACACCATCCCTATATTGGAAATTATTCCACTCAAAGAATTTACTTGTCATAATATGACACAGTATGTATATTGTATAAATTATTACCAACCTCTGCAAGTAGTGCTACAAGTAGGGCAGGAGATTGAAGTCTAACTCTATCCAAAACAAACTGCATCTGTTCAAATACAAGAAATACAGAAATGCCTTTAAAAGGCTTAAAAGGAGGGCTATTACATAGTTAATGGAAAAATTGTAGGCCTAAATGGAGATTTTAGGAAACTACAATGCAATTTGGCTTGTATCACAACAATGCCTTTAATTAAAAATAATATTACCTCACATAACTAATTACAGTCAAGCTTAGCTGTAACAATAAACTATAGTGTATGTTATACATAATTATGTACATGTAGTGCAATCAATCTAGTTACTGTTTACCATTTGACTGAGATGAGGAACATATTTATCACTAACACCAACTCCTTCATCTCGGTCTCTCTGTATAACAGTAATTTAATATACAGTTTCAGGTACAAGTTAATACACATATACATAAATTGCAGGAACATACAATGCACAGACACTGTACATGCTTATGTGTGGTGTATAATAAACCCCGCATCAATAAATACCCCTAAAGTATACCTTTATGATACTGTGTAATGCTTCTAAAGCAATTCTGGAAGCAGGTAGAGGAAGATTCCACAACCAACAGAGAATAGCTGATAATGCCTGACCATCTTCAAGATAGTCTCCGGGGGTAGTCTATAAATGCAAAAACTTTGATTGAACCCCAGTATATAGTTATACCTCAAAAGTAGTTTTTATATGTATACATACAATGTACATATATACATATCTAGTGTAGTTTTATCACGTGCAACTCATGCAATGCTCACTATCTCCTTGTGAATACTATAATAATATGGTGTTCACAATGAGGATTTGTTGCATTAATAGGAAAAATATATACTACGATTACATATCCCTGTACTATTGCCAATTAAACTGCTTGAAAATGAGCAATAACATAAACACCATCGCACAGTATATGCAATGCATTTTATATTGGAGTTCATTCATTTTGCAGCTTTACTGCAACTTTTATGCGTATAAACTCTCAGACAGTATACATTTTATGCATGTGTACTGTATATACCTCATCGGCATTAGTAGTGACAGGGAACAGAGCCTGAGATAGCAGTTGAGCATGTTCTGACAATCTCTGACTACGAAGTAGCCACACACCACTATCACCATAGAGTCCAATCCAATATGGAGAATACGGAGGAGCCAATAGTGTCGTGAGATGGCCATCATGGTCACCACATTCCCAGACCATCTCCCCACTCAATACCTCATATAATCTATAAGTATAAACCTTCATATACAAGCATAACACATAATCAGAAACTATGACCTCATATCTCCTTCGCAGAATATACCACAGTAGTTATGGCATGAGAATACACTTAGGTCCCTGGAAAATGGTCTAGGTTGAGGATAGTGAGTTGAAAAATCTTTCAGAGTGGTAACCCTACGCTCCTCTATCTTATCCTGGTAGAGATCAATATTGATTATCTCTCCTGATGACAGCAGTATTAGCACTTCATCCACTGCTGTTCCAACTGTCACACTAACCAACTGCCTCTCATACCTCTGTGAATTCTGTACACTGGACATGTCTCACAGTGAACACCAACAACACACTCACCTTCTTCCAGAAAGGAACCAACTGTAAACATAGTTTGGGATATTCCAAGGAGACGTTATGGGGTAGAGTAGAGATTTCACCAACAATAAATGGCTACAATGAAAGCAGACAGATGTACGTAAATGTATAAGTAAAGATTATTAATACTACGTAACCAGGATAGGAAACTCAAATTATTCCCATATACTAAGTTATTGACATGATGTTATGTTTGTTTGCTGTTGACGGGTTTGCAGCTCTATAGCCATCTAGTTTCACCTTTATTCTCAAGACTTTAAGCTCTGGATGGTATTTACACACTTTTTGTTCGATTAAAGCTGCTTTTCCAAGATGGACCTTGTTCATATTGTCCAACATGCACACTTTCTGCCATTTCAGAATATATAACACGCGAAATTATGCCATACTTCATGTTAAATGTACTCCATCCTGCCACTGATGTCACAACAAAGCCTCGACTTTCCAAAGGTGAAGCATGATTTTGTGACCATCATGACATTACAATGCCACTCCAAGTACCCTACCACCACAAGCCATTGGCATTGTTGTGCAATGTGCCTTGTTTCACACCAAATTCAAAATACTGCCATCGCGCACACGTGCATAGCGGCCGTAGTTGTCCTAAACTTCTCTGAATGTTAGTTTATCTCCCCTGGAGACTATCTCTGCTATGTAATGGCTTCCATTTTATCACCCCAAAAAATTAAGTGAGATTGGCAGATTAGACATAACCATTGTTGGCACCCAAGGAGTAACAATAGAGTTGGTATAAGGAGTAAAGTTAGAATATTGGGCGATAAGAAACAGGTGTTACAAAGGTAATGCACATAGCACAAAGAAGACAGAACTTCACATATGTGCGTGCTCTGTGCGAAGTATTGTAGATCACTGAATAGTCAGTGTTCTCGAGCTGCACAGATTAAACACAAACATCATGGAAAGAAAATTAAGTTAGATACATTTTACTGCTTCTCACACTTCCAGTGGCTGTGCCCGCTTTGAGTATTATTAGCTACTGGTCTTACTATCAAGCACATGAAAACCCCTGAAAGAATCAACTCAATGCGGCATTCTAGAGACACTCTCAGGAAACGCGAACTCTCCAGAAACGCAATCGGAGGACAGATCAGATCAAGGAGAATGTTGTTGAATTGTTAATTGTGCATTTTCCTTGCCATGCTTTATATAATTGATTCATCCATTAAGTGACTCTGTTTGCGTGTGATAGAGCAGAACCAAATAGGAAGTTTTTGATCTCTATGGGTATAAGCGAGGAGAGAGAGCTCGGCGTTATCAATAAAACAGTCAACCGCTAGTGTAGGGAGAGAAATATATATTTCACGTCAGATGTTCCACACCTGATAAAGTAGAGGAACTGCTAGTACCTTCAACATCTTCTAGTTCTTAGTACATGTGGGGACTAAGGACCTCGAAAAACGCATTTTCGCATGTTACTGGCTAACAACAGGGGAGCGGTGAAATTTTTTTAGTGCTATAGATAGACCTATAGGCAAGCATTATGCATATCAAGTTTCAGCTCTTAACTCATAGTCTTTCTTAAGTTTAATAGCCTAGGTTTTTTCCAAGTACATTCACTTAACTGCAGTTAATGCCATGTGATTAACACCTCATGTCATGTGACTAGAGGGAGTCAATTAAATAAAAATTCCTTGAATTGAATAATTTCCAACATAGGGATGGTGTAAGAAGGACGGAGACAAGATAGGGATGGATTCCAGCACGCCATTCCATAAGTCCTATATTGTCACACCGTCAATATTAGCTAATGTCAGTAAACTGGATGTGACAATATAGGATTTATGTATGTAATGGCATACTGGAATCCATCCTTATCTTCTCTCCGTCCTTTTTACACCATTTAAATTATTCAATTCAAGGAATTTTTAATTTATTGTTACATTTAAGCTGTTAGCGAAATGGCAGACACATCACATCAATTGACCTCCACTACTTCAAGGACTTTTCACAAGCTGACAGTGGCCTTTACATTGGGCAGCACTCAACATACGAACACATCTTCTTACTCAAAGTTGAAGGTGATCTTAGAAGTACAAGTAAGTATGTTAAGGTAATGGCGCTCTGTCTTGTGTCAGCTCAGCATTTGTATTAACCGGGAAAGAAGAGTTCACAAAAAGACAAAATTTTGTCAGAGTTTGACAAATTATTTGATTGTATGGACACAAGGAGGGCAGGAGAAGGGAAAAGAAGAAAAAAATCCAGACTTGTAACCATACAGATCCCCAGAATATGTCGGGTTTAATGTAAGTGAATATCAGACATTTTCAATATTGTGTATTAATTAGTGGTTGGAGAAGGAGTTTCTAGGCTACTTCAGTGAATGGGAGGAAATACATGGTCCAAGTTAGAAAGAATTTTACTGGTATAGAAAACAAGATGACGAAACTTAGCAAAGAAACAGAAGTTGACATTATACATTCATCACTTGATGATCGTGCATGCTAGTGATACCATGGCTCTGCGTGTTTCTCTAAGATATATTTTCAAGTTAGAAAAACTATTCAGAAACCATCAGAACTATAATGGCATGTATTCATCCATTAGAAATGGATGAACCAGAAAAAGAATGTGCAATGTACTATGTGACTATGTACTCGTTCCGCTCATTTGGTTGTCCTATCCCAGCTACATATGTAGCATTAATAATCTCTAGTATACAGATGTATCTACCACACTATCTATTCCATACTCAAACTTGTACAATACTTGCATAGGCGGATCAAAGGGATTATGCATGCCATTCATACATACATATAACATAAAAACCACACCAAAAATGCTGAGCCATGATTTTTGGAAAATGGAACATACGCAAGTACAGCCATGAATATTTAGCTCTAATAAACAGGATTGGAAACCATTTGATCTCCACACGATTTTTGGTGCACTGACGCACATTGCCAGTAGATTCTTTTACGCAGCAAGAAATTCGGGTGGAACGTCAGCACCACTTTCGTGTTGTTTTGCTCACATACAATACTTGTAGTAAATTTAAACAGCTTTTACGGTGGACTTTATGACTACATATAAGTGCAGGCTACTAGAAAATCAATGCCTGACAGCTTGTTGTACAGTTTTACTCCAAACTACTAGTACAGAAAGGTTGTACCTTCCTTATTTATTATGGCATGGTACCACCGAGAGGAATCAAACTGCTAAACAGAGAGTGTAGTGTTTATGAATAGTTGCTGGGTTTTCTGTGAATAGGTACCGTATTCTGTGTACCGTATTTTGTGTACCTCTGCTTACCTTACGTAGAGTTTTTTGGTGTATTGCAGCTAGTACATGGTTGACAGTATACCATTACGATAGATTAGACTTGCCACAAACTCTTGCGTCTTGCGTAACAAGACAACAAAAACAGCGACAGGGCAAGTGTAATGTGTGGATATAATGCAGACCTGCTGAGGTGGTAAAAATCAATACATACGTAACCATGTGGGAACGTGAATGAGAGTACCGCTCCCAGATGCATGGGGCAGAATGTGTTTGTGTGGGAAGTTTCCAATCCCATTCCGTACGCTCTATTATTCATGTTACGGTGAACGGGAAGCTAGTATACATATGTTCCATGAATAATGGAATATGAACATGGCAATACGTAACTGGAACATGTATATACGTAGCTAGCGGCAAGGAACCGACTGTGTCTGCTACTGCATAGTGGAGTATGAGTTTTTGCCAAGAGCAAGCACAACTTCTTCCCAGCTTAGCTAAACACTCAACCAAAGCAGTGCAGACATCTGGCAGCTATATACTCGACTTCAAACACTACAAATACGAAGTCGCTCGTCTGCAATGTTGATGCTTGTAAAAGCAAACCGTTGTCTTGAAAGTACACATCTGTTGTACAATGGCGTTTGCTTGTGTTCAAAACGATGCTTAAGTGGTCCGTGGTCAATAGAAGCACAAGCACATAGGCCATTGTACAACTATAACATACACACATCTCAAATCATGAATATATAGAGTCCCACAATGAAATAGAGAATATTTTGTTCCTATATCTATACTATAACTGATTCAACACTTGGTACTCTAAGGTTTTATGTTTTATAATTCAAACATTCAGCTAGTGAACAATGATTCTCTGAATTACACAATAATAATGTTGAGACCTGTAGCTGAGAGGGTTTGTTTGGCACCCAGAGTAGCAGAAGACTTGGAGGAGCTTTCTTTGGTACCACAATTACACCATCTCTCCAAGGAAGGATACTAAGCTCAGGACAATCATTCAACAGCAAACTGGCAGTCCCAAGATGAAAACTACCTCTACCACCTGAAGAAATAGAACTCCAACTGGAAAAAGATGAGGCAAACATGCCTAGGTTAATGAAGCCATTCCTAATGCCCTAATGCCAAGAGGATATCTGAAGAAAATTTCTTGTAATGCGTTTTTAGATTGCCACTCCATTACAGAATTATTAAGAAGGCAATGGAAAAACATAAAGGTAAACATGCGTGTGCATAGTATTAACATGTTACCTTTAACATGATAGGTACAGGAAAACAATTGGTGTGAACCACCTTCATGCAGTCTTGTAGAGTAGATGAGATAGTGACTGGTTTCATGAACACAACAGCTATACACACAACCAGTGCTAAGTGATTCTGCACAAATGAAGTTTAAAATCAAACAATTACAACGCATACACAGAATATGAATTCCACATTGTACTATTGTCTGTGGTGTGTGAAAACACACCCTCATAGAGTAACACATCAATTTTCAGACCACATCACTCTGATACATTAATAACTCTCAAACTAAAAATATCCTGATATGATGTATTTAGGAAGTAAAGAAACGTTAGTCGAAAGAGACCAATAGAGCTTCTCGTTGCAGTGACGCGAAGATTGCATACATACCATCCAAACCACCATTACTCAGAAGTTGACTCCTCTGGATATAGACAGTTACATTTGGAGAAATTTTGAAGCTAGAAATAATAAAACTGTCTCTAATATTTCACTGGACAGCAGTGCATAAATCATGGTTAATAATATGATGGTGTCCATCATAATGTGGTGTCCGGTGATTGAAGTATGTATTGTATTTAGTACATAACTAAAAATACATAAAGCAGAAGAATGTGTACACCTGTCTGCTGCCATGTAAAATTTTCAGGTGAGAATATCTCTAACTGGCCTCTTTCTCTCACAACACATATCACCTCCTTTAGATCAGACACAGCCACAACCTCCCCACCAGCTGGGGAGGAGAGAGGCAACAGTGTTTCAACTTCCCCCTCCTCCTTCACCTGCACGATGGAGAATCCATACAGCTGATCTGCATCTATGTTATAACGGTAAAACACGTCGAGTAACACTACAAAGTACACCTACTAGTCTCAGGTACTTTAGTTGCCACGAAAATGTGTGTACGGGATGCGAAAACTCGTCGAACCCTCTGTACTGTTCTGTGAGTTGGAGCCTGGCGAAACAAATCTCGCAGCACCTACACCATAGAACAAATACGTGCTTTTCAATACAAGCACGCCCGTGTATTACCTGACTCCCTGTCAAACACGGCCACACATCCCAGGCACGAACCAACTCGAAAAGGGACATTCTAAATGACGCGCACCTTAGAGGCTTGCATTCACAGGTTCAAAATACTTAGTTATCAGATGCAGACATGAGTTCATCTACATTACAGATTTACCGTGGTGAGCATTGAGTGCAGTTTTAGTATTGTATTCATGCATTCAAATTGTGCAGATACAGCTCATTGGTGGGTGATAGGAAGGAATATTCTAGACGGTCATATGCAGTATGGAATCGTTGATCTAGGTTGCAGCTGGCAGCAGATGAGAGCAGTAAGTCTGCTGGTATGAACACTGCAAAGTTTATAGCATATCATGAGTGTGGGAGAAAGCTAGTTCAGAAATTACTTAATGTTGAGGAACATCCAGTTAGAATGGTTTGTGAAAGTCGACAAAATGATGACGTTCATAAGTTTTTTCGAGTTTAGTGTGGTTTGTGGCAGTTGATGGTGAGTCTGGAACATCACACAGAACTACTGCAGGAGAAACCACAGGTGTGTGACCAGCATAATCACAAGTAAGTTAAGGGTGTATTTTAACATGTCTCGTCTCGACACCTCAACCAACAGAAGGATTATTAATAATATGATAGTTGCTCCTGAAAATCTAACATTAGAGAGTTGCGTTGGTTTGGATGACACAAAACAATTGCTAAAAGAAGCAGTTCTACTACCTCATTCTCATCCACATCTCTTTACTGGCAAGAGATTACCTTGGCGCTCAATTCTTCTCTATGGACCCCCTGGAACAGGTAATAATAACCATTAGGTACACTGATAACGTATCATCTGATTTAGGAAAGACTCTACTAGCCCGTGGTACGTTTAATTGTACTTAAGATATTACTGCGTGTGTACATTAAGCACTACATCAGCCATAGCAGCAGAGAGTCAGGCATCATTTTACAGTGTATCTAGTGCAGATATACTTTCTAGCTGGGTAGGAGAGAGTGAGAAGTAAGTTATACTTTTGTTGGACAACATCTTTGAACTAAATGGTACACTTGTACTAGATTGATCCGTGAGCTCTTCTCACATGCTCATCGGCAATCTAATCACCCCATAATCATACATATTGATGAAGTAGACAGTTTATGTCGTACAAGAAGTTTGAAAGAAGAGGATCACACACGAAGAATAAAGACCGAGCTCCTAAAACAAGTTAATTCATACTTATGTATGCTACAATAATGATGAGTGTAGCTACATATATAGATTGATGGTCTTGCGAGGTCAAACATCTTTCTCTTGTGTGCAACAAATTGTCCATGGGAACTGGATCAGGCATTTCTTCGCCGATTTCAACGTAAAGTATTTGTTGGTCTACCTAACAGGTAGTATATTGTACCGTGAAACTGGACCCTCTGTAGAGAGGACACCTTCTGAGGAAAGGACACTGTGTCTATACCCATTTCAATCTCCCTCATAATTAAGTGTCTCCGGAGACGACAGGAGACCTGTTCCCTAGCGTCCTCTCCACAGAGGGTTTACTGTATTATTCTTTGCTAGTATATTGTAAGAATTAAGACTCAAACCACAGCAAAGCCCGACACCAGTTACTTCACCATCATCTGGACTCTACTGGTGTATCTATTAGTGATGAGGAACTAAGGGTGCTAGCTGACTATACAGAAGGATATAGTGGCAGTGACATAGCTAATGTAGCCTCTGAAGCTCTGCTAAGACCACTAAGGGAGCTCGAATCAGCTCACTATTGGTGTTGCACAGCTAAAGACCTCTATCAGCCATGTGGTTCTGAGACTCCTGGGGCATTAAAAATGAATTTCACTGACCTTTCGCCTGAGCAGGTATGGATACATTACTGATTGTGACTGGTTCAGTAGAGTTGGAGTGCAGGTGTCTACCAGAGATGTGGTTACCAGTGATGTATTTGCTGCCCTGGAGGTTTGTCATTCTACTGTTTCATTGGAAGAGTTGACACGTTACCAGAAATTTCCTTGCAATCAATCACTGTCATCTACCGATGGGCTGTGTAAGAGTCATGTAGGGCCATAGAGAACATTTTTCACACGGCAGAGGATATGCAGAACCAGTACAATCTGATATTTAAATAGCCCAGATTTAAATTCCAGTTAACTGAAGTGCGCCAGAGACTTGCATGTACAAGCTACCCTTGTTATCATAAGAAGCTGTTGAGCAGGATAAGCTGCTTATCAAACCTTGTTTGATGTTGTGTAATCAACATCGGTATGATTAGCCTAGCTCCACTGCCATGAAATGACATCTTTTACCACACCCCCACCATGCTAAGCAGTAAGTTTGGCAACAATGCCCCCTGATGATGTTCATACACCAAGGGGGTCTGGGTGTAAATGCGGCGTCTTTGGTGGCTTCATTGCCCCAGCTGGCTTCTTCATGCAGAGTGAGGTATACTGTGCGTTAGCCAGTTTAGTGTAGAACATCCTTCCTTGCCTTGTCTAGTGTTGTGTTGTATATTGTAGACTCGGGCCCTCTGCCAACTGACTGCCCCTGGTAACTCAGTTGGTAG